>JABKBD010000027.1:0-135029 GCA_014182385.1 Eucalyptus viminalis
TTCTCGAAATGTTCTAAGCTGCTACACTTTGAATATTTGAGAGCACTTCGGCCGATAGGATTTATAAAAACTCTTTGAAAATGATTTTTATAAAAAAGCCTTTATAGGTCTTTGTTTGATTCTTTCTTTAACTTTAGGAAAATCAATTAAAGGAATAATTTTTGGAATCATACCTAAATCAGATTTGTTGAAATAAGGTCTTTATACGAAAGAATTTTTTCTAACTTCTCAGATCCTTTCGAAAATCTTTTTGTGATATTCGAAATATCTTCTTTCAAAAATGTATTTTCTTTTGAAAGAGAATCTAAATTTTCTTTTAAATCAACAAAGCTTTTATCCAAACTTTTAAACTTTTTCTCTCCAAGAAGTTTTTGTTGCTTCGTTTAGAATTCTCCCTCTTAAGCTCGTAGATTCTTTTAAGAGTTTTGAGATTGAGACAGAGTTCATTTATATACTTCGAGACTTTAACAGGAATTTTTAAATTGCTAACCTCAACTTCTTTGTCTGAGTTTGAATCAGAATCTGTTTCAAAGTTTGAGTCTGACTCTGAATTTGCCATTAGACAAATGTTGGCATATTCTTCATCACTTTCCTCGCATTCAGTGTCACTCAATATTTATGCTTTGAGAGCCTTCTTATACTTCTGAGTTCTTTCTTTCTTTTTCTTCAACAAAGGACAGTTAGGTCTAATATGCCCATTTTTCTTGCATTTGAAGCATATTACTTCTTTGCTGATCTCGTTGTCCTCAGTTGATCTCTTTTGGAAATTTTGCGTGCTCTGCCTTTTCCAGTTGAATCTTCTTCCCTTTCTATTCAATTTCTTGAATGTTTTAATCATAAGTGCCAGTTCTTCATCATCCATTTCATCTTCTGAATTTATATCATCATAATCAACGTTAGATTTTAAGGCAATTGACTTCTTACTTTTAGGATCTTCTTCCTCATTGATCTGCTCTACTTCATATGATTGAAGTGTGCCAACTAGTTCATCTACTGAAAGAGGCATGATTCTCTAGGTTTCTCTAATTGAAGTCTTCGCGTGATTCCAGTCTTTGAACAGTCCACGCAGCAATTTATTAACCTTCATTGGTCCTGAGATTGGTTGTCCTTGATTTGCTAATCCATTCACAATTTCAGTGAAACGACTGAACATATTAGTGATAGATTCCCTAGACTTCATTTTGAAGGCTTCATACTATCCGAGTAGAATATTGATTTTTGTTTCCTTTACTCGATCAGTTCCTTCATAGGTAATGTGTAATCTATCCTATACTTCTTTCGTTGTTTCCAATATACCCGTTGGATAGAATCAATTAAGGAGATCTCGAGTCGTTTGAAGATTGAGGTGAAAGCCCGTCAATCCTGTTTGCCCATAAAATCAGGATCTTGATTTCCAAAAGTAGAACTTTCCAAGTTTGCTTGCCTTCCAAAGGATTTGATTATCGGAATTGATTCCAATAAAGATTGTCAATCATATAAGTGCTATATCCAGCTATAAGGTCATCCGTAAGCCATACGAATTGAATCCTTGAAGAAATAAAGATAATCTCACATTTGGATAAGTCTTCATTCTTCAGTCCGGAAATTGTCAGTGCGGGCAGACTTTGATGCTAGAGTCTAGAAGTCTTCAGACTAGACTTTCTGGAAATGTTTTGTCAACTTCAAAATAGTAAATGAGTTTTCTCCAACAAGTACCATCTATCAATTTGATTACTGCTCACACAAGCTGAGGTTTAATTATGCTCACACAAGTGATATAGACGGTTGCTCCCACAAGTTGATATATAATATAGCTTACCGAAGCTGATATTTATTATAGCTCACCCAAGCTGATATATATTAATTCTCACACAAGCTAATGATTAAATGCTCTCACAAGCTGACAGATAATTGCTCACACAAGCTGACTGATCATTGCTTTCACAAGCTGACGTACAATAATGCTTGCGCAAGCTAACGATTCAATTTGAACTAGAAAAATTGATATTCACACTTTTAAAATCCCACGATTTGATTTGGTCCACAAAACCATTTTCGGTGTCAAAACCCTGCACCTGGGATTTTTCCAATCAAATAACAAAATTCCACAATTTTGGAGTAAATACTCAAAATTACAATTTCCACATAATTTGCACAAAATAGTATTCAATTATAGAAACTAAGCACACCATTGCAATCAGCACGCAATTCTGATCATCGACTATCCCGGTATAATTTTCAAAAAATAATAAATATTTAAATAAATACCAAAACTAATTAAATAAATACAATTAAATACCAAAAATACCAACTTAGGCCGGAAATGCTTAATTAACCGCCTGAATGGGTCGGGAAAATTTCTAAACCTATCTAGATAAAAGTACAACTTATCCAGTCCTTAATTAGGCTATTCTAACCACTTAACATGCATAGACAAAAAATTAAATCACTAATCCGATCTAACTAACCACCTAAACCTTAATTAACCTAAATGAATAAACCCTTAAGCATCATTAACTCCCTAAGCATAGTTTAGCAAGTAAACTCATCGATGAGTCCATGACGACGGCAACGCGGAGACGTGCAACAAACGACCTTGCGGTGGCACCAAACAAGGCCTAGAAGAGGCCTAAAATGAGCCTCGAAACCACAAAGCCCTTGCTGGCTTTGGTTCTGGGTAGTGTGCCGAGAGAGTTGGCGTGGGCTTGGCTTGGGGCTAGAACGAGCAAGGTGGCAGACGAGCGGCTACAGCGGGTGACGATGGGTGACAGCGGTTACTGGATGGCGATGGTGGAGCTCCGACTGAGCTCGTACAGTGACCAGGGCTGTTGCGGGATGGCAAGTAGGATCGGTGCAGGCGGACGGGCGTAAGGATGGTTGGGCAGCGTGCGTGGGTCGCCGGTGGCGAGTAGCGATCCTAGCGGCTCAGGGGCGGTCGATGGTGAAGGGGCAGTGCTGCTCAGTCACTCTCTAGTTCTCTCAAGCTTTCCAAGGCTCTAACAATGGATAAAGTGGGCCTCGAGAGGAAGAAGAAGCTACTGAAGACTTGGAGGGTCCCCCCTTGGCCTCAAAAGTCTTATATTCTATTCCTTTGTCCCTTGGCAAAGCCCCACCAGCCTTGGCTGTCTTCCTCAGCCAATTTGTAGCCCTCAAACTTCCCTAGCAAGCCAACCAAGTGGTCCAAATGTTGCACACCAAGGGACCTACGAATTTTGGAACATTTTCCCCTAAATTGAACCAAATCCCCTCCAATTGAGCCTAAATTGGTCCCCATAAATTCAACCAATGTGCCCACACTTGAATTAACATTTTTCCTCACCAATTGAACCAACTTGAATCTAAAAAATGTGACAAAAATTGGTCATCTAATTTTTCCAGTCAAAAACAGCCCTATTTTGAATTTTCGCCAAAAATCTTGGTTCAACTTCGGAGGATGAGTCGATGTTCCTAAAATGAATCGTGACATGATAGAACTATCGGGTTCAACTTCGCGGTTAATTTCAATCTGATGCGGTTTTAGCATAACCTAGCCTACCAGGTAGCTTTTAGAAATTTTTAATGCAATTGACCCGTGGATGATTATTTTCGAGGCACAATGTACATCTTCGACACATTGGCAACTCTCAATTGTCATGAAAATCTTGAGGTCTCAAATACAGGCACAGGGTACCAAAACGACAGAAAAATCGGTCTAGTGCCGATCGATGAGAATTTTGCAATTAGGTGGAATCACCCACACTTTAATCACATACCTCAGTCAGATCGACCTATCTCTGGTCTCTAATCGGTTTTTAACTGCATTGTAATGACCCTTGCAGACTAGCACAGTCGAGCAGTCGATTCCTGATCGAATTCTCAAATCTATTGCGTTAAAATCCCTTAACGGCTTCACCAGATAGACTAGTTATCTCATGAGTGATTAGCTTAGAGAATAGAACTATAGGCGTGTCGATGAAAAGCCCGATTCATTCAATTGAAAATCGAACTGGAAATTTAGGATGTCACAACCAGCATCAAACATTTTGCTTCACAAAATTGTCATTAATTACATCAGACCGAAGGCTGCCTCCAAGACTGATGTCTCGAGATTTGAGGCAAAGATCATGTGGGAAATTTGCAATGAAATTCCTTTTTCTTTGCCACATACTATTTTCTTGCATATGTATAGGACAGTGATGAAAGGAAAAGGACAACTGCCCTACTCTGCCTTGATCACAAGATTGTTCAGACACTTTCAGATTCAGTTGCCCTCTCAACTTCGTTCAAGAACTCTCACTCCTACGAACATAGGAATGAAGATGATTTCAAAAATGAGGTTGAAAGATCTGTCAAAGGCCCTTGATCTTTTGAAGAAGGAATCATCTAGCATAATGAAGGAAGGATCTACTGTTGCAAGGAAGTGAAAAGGAAAAGATGCTGTCCAAAAGACTTCAAAGAAAAAGAAGTCTATCCTTTTGCTGGATGAAGAAGAGGAGGATGATCTGACAATCTTTGCACTTGCCTTGCGAAATCTTCAAGGTTATCCTGATTCTAAAGAGACAGAAGAAGAAGAAGGAGAACAAGCAGAAGAAGAAGCTAGACAAGTGGAAGAAGAAGAAGAAGAAGAAGAAGAAGAAGAGGGTGGTGTTGAAAAATCAGTAGAGAAGAAGAATGAAGATGAAGATTTTGAAGGAGACTCTGGTGCAATACCACCGTCGGATGACACAGAAAACAACAGGGACAATGCTGCATTGGAAGGAGGGGACACTAAACAAGAAAATAGATCTAGCGTTGGAAAGGAAAAGGTACAAGAAGGAGAAGTCTCATCTCAACCTGAAGGCACTAAAACACGGGGAGACAATGAGAAAACTCTTGCACCTACCACTAGTGATGGTATTGTTGCGACCTACCCCTCGGGGGAGGGAGTATGTTTAGGGTATTGTCTAAGGAACAGACTTAAGGCCCATGATTAGGCACAAGCTCTCCCAAGCTCCATACCTTTCACGACATTGGGGTATTCTTGAGGATTTTGCAAAAAGGAGTCGCCACTAACCAATTGGAGTCTGCTAAAAACCAAGTGAGGCATGGGAGTGTACCTCACTTCCTACGCAACCAGAGAATCTAGGGTCGGGAACTTGATTACACTAATTGACCAATTAGTGCCCTTTCGGTACCTAATCTTGTTCATTTTAAAAGAAAATATTTTTGTCAGACAGTTTGAATTAATTTTATACCTATCCACTAATATGTCGGGTGATCATGCGGGCATGCAATCATTAAAATAACAATTAACAGCCAAGATCCTAATTGCAGTAAATTGAGCACACAACTGAACATAATTAAATATGCAAATTAAACATGTGATATAATCAATAAATGAGTAAATAAAAGTCTTAATTACACTAAGAATACAAGACATGACAATTCCCAACCAAACCCTACCTTTTTTATTTTTATTTTTTTATTTTTAATTAATTTTTTTAATTTTTTTAAAAGGGCGCATTTTTTAATGTTTTCTGAGTTTTTGAATTTTTGGAGACTTTTTGAATTTTCATTATTTTCGAATTTTTTTAGATTTTAGATTTTTTTAAATTTTTAAGTTTTTAATGTATTTTAAATATCTAATACTATTATACTTCAAGAAAATGGGTTCGGATCGAGTAAACCCAATCTAGCCCGTGGACCCAACCCAAACCTGGATCCAACACTTTTGGATTCTTTTAAAATCATTTTCAAAACCTTTTAAAAAAAATAATTTTTTTTATTTCTTTTGTCTTTTCTCACTGCGCACTCCCCCTCCTGCAATTCCTCCTTCTTGAGACCAACTTTTGCCATTTTATAGTTTTTTCCTTTTTTATTTTTATTTTGCTTCTTCTTTATTTTTTTCATTTTCCGGTTTTTTTCTTTTTCCTTTCTTCTTTTATTCCTTCCCTCCTCCCTTCTAACCTTTTCACCGAACATCCCCATTTACCATATTTTCTTCCCTTTTTGGGTTTTCCTCTTCTTCTCTCTTTTTTCTTTTTAAATATTTTTTTTTATTTTCTGGCTTTTCCTTGTTCCTTTTTTTTTTATTCTTTCCCTCCTCCCTTCTTCCTCATTGCGCTTTCATGCCCAACTCTTCAACGAGTCCATGCTTCAACCTAGATCTCACCCACATGACAACACCAAAGGGAGCAAGCACCGTTCTTCCTATCGCTGAACCACCATTGACCACTGAGCAACCGGTGTCGACCTTTGGCGGCCGTTTACTTTGGTGGCCGTTTCTACCGCGACAAAAAAAAAAAACGGTTCGATAACATGTGGATATTCACGCAAACCATACATAACACAGCCTAAGCAATAAAAACTAACATGAACTAACGGAGATGGCAACAGGCATTAGTCGATCTCAAGTTAAAAACACCTACTATGTTTCGACTCTCTTTGGGGCATTTTGTCGAACATTTGGTGGGTAGTGAGTAAAAGGGCTAAACGGGTATACTCGAGGCTTGGATTCGGGCGAAGATCAATGTAACATACGCGAATGACACTTAAGACCAACTTAGAGACGGTTTAACCACACTCGAAACATATATGAACACAGCAAGCATCTTCAGCCACAACATACTCACGAACTCAAATCTCTTTCGAGCATTTCAACAACCGGTTAACATACACAACAGAAACGAAGGATCTTTAGACTAGTATGGACACAAGCACACGCTTAGACATCTATCAACATGCACAAGGACATCTACGAGCTTTCATGGAGGACCGGTGAGGCCGGAGCTCGTGCGAATTGGTCGGCTGTGAGCTCCGGCCTGAGACCCCGAAAAGAAGCACATGGCTTAGGGAAGCCTACCTGGTTCGGATGGTGAGCAACGGGTGTACTTCAGGTGATGGCGAAACACTCTCTCAGTCTCACTCTCTCTCTTTGGCTCGCCTCCTACTCTCTCGAGCTCTCTCCCACTCTTTGTCCTTCGCTTCGAACCAAAGAACTAGCTGAGAAAACCCCCCCCCTCATCTTCTCTTTGCTCTCGTCCCTTTAAGCTCGGCCAACGAGAGGCGCACATGGCTTCTGCCACCGTTAGCCTATCGCGGCTGCTTGATCTCCGACCCTGTGATCACGTTGTCCTCTGCCTTCACGATCCTTTGACCTTTCGATCTTCTGCCTCACCCTTGGCTCATACGTTTATCTTTTCTCCTTCCTTTTGCAAGAGCGTGGTTGGTGTGAGGGGTGGAAGAAGACTCACGCATGGGCTAGGCTGAAATAAAAGGAGATGGGCTGGCCCAAGTACAAAAGAGAGAAAAGGAAAAGAGATATGTCAATGACCCCACAAAAAAAGAAAAGCCCTCTACTCGGCCTCATTTGATTTTCTACTCCCTTTTTTTCTCTTTTTTTTAATTAGCAAAATTTTGGAAAAATAAAATGAAATAAAAAAAAATAATTAGTGATGCAAATATTCCTAACAGTAAAATGCAATGCAATTTAGTAAAAATTGTTTTTTTTTTTGTTTTGTTATTTTTTTTGTTTTTTATTATTTTTTCTTTTTTTGGCCAGGGTTTGAAAATTAATCCCTAATTTTTATGCAATTAAGTCTTAAATAAAATTGTAAAATTTAGGTGTCAACAGCTGCCCCTCTTTGAATGGTAGCTCGAAGACGTTCATTTCAAAGATAAAAGACACCTAATTTTTTTCCGCGAAATTCACTGATTAGAGGGCTATAAACAGTAAAAGGGTGTGGGATGATATGGCCTTACATCGTAAAGATTGTCATTAACCGAGATGGGAAAGTTTCACCATATACAAACGGATTTCGGTTGGAAATGAAAATCTATGATTAAAAAATAAACCCACGAACCCTTTGAAAATCGCAGTTTAAAGATAGACTCATGAACCTTTTAAAAGTGTGGTTTAAAGATAGACCCACAAACCGTGTGGTTTAGGAAAAACCACCAACCCCGTGGTTTAAGGATAAACCCACCAACTGTGTGGTTTAAGGATGACCCACGAACCGTGTGGTTTAGGAAAAGCCACCAACCCCATGGTTTAAGGATAAACACACCAACCTTATAGTTTAAGGATGACCCACGAATCGTGTGGTTTAGGAAAAGCCACCAACCCCGTGATTTAAGGATAAACCTACCAACCGTGTGGTTTAAGAACAGACCCACGAACCATGTGGTTTAAGGATAGACCCACGAATCGTGTGGTTTAGGAAAAGCCACAAACCCCGTGGTTTAAGGATAAACCCACCAACCTTGTGGATTAAGGATGACCCACGAAACGTGTGGTTTAGAAAAAGCCACCAACCCCGTGGTTTAAGGATAAACCCACCAACCGTGTGGTTTAAGAATAGACCCATGAACCATGTGATTTGAGGATAGACCTACGAACCGTGTGGTTTAGGAAAAGCCACCAACCCTGTGGTTTAAGGATAAACCCACCAACCTTGTGGTTTAAGGATGACCCACGGACCGTGTGGTTTAGGAAAAGCCACCAACCCCATGGTTTAAGGATAAACCCACCAACCGTGTGGTCTAAGGATAGGCCTACGAATCATGTGGTTTAAGGATAGACCCACGAATCCCGTAATTTAAGGATAAACCCACCAACTGTGTGGTTTAAGGATGACCCGTGAACTGTTGGAAATGGCATGGTTTAAGGCTAACCATGAACCTTTGGAGATGACATGGTTTAAGGCTGACCATGAACCTTTGTTTTTTTAGTGAAGCATCTGCTAACCCCTTGAAAACTGCATAGCTTCACTGAGGAATCCTGTCAAACTCAACTTGAGTAAATGTCATAATAGACGTCATCAAGAGACGTATTGGCAATATTGCAGCATTAATTGAATAAGCTAATCAAGCTAAGTCTGACTACTTTAGAAGAACATTCGATGTCAATTAGCATCATGTGGCGCAAAACTGTCATCTTGCTCGGGGATATATCATTAATCATCAAATTCTTTGGGAGTCAAGTTCTTATTAGAACGGCTATGACTCGTGAAAAAGGCTCATTAAGCATGCCAAACCAGAGCTTATTAGTCAGAAAGGGTTTCTCACACACTCTTAATAAAATGGTTGTTTGATCCCATCCATTCACGTGGGAAGTAATTGATTGCTGAGGGTATCTCACATAACGTATGTCAAAGGCTTTCCACATTTTCTCATAATTGTCAATTGTATTTGATCAATTCTTATGCCTTGCCCTAGTGAAGGGAGATGATCACCACTCGGGATTCAGAAATGAACAATCAGGCCCAAATTGGTTAAAGCAACAGGTATAAGTGTTTGGGTAGAGAAGGAAATGTTTTTCTTCACGTTGGGATGAGTCAAGCTCTGATGAGAATTCCTCTAAAGCTATCACCAGAAGATTGATGCAAGTGAAAGTAATAGAATCTTTCTTAATATTTCGCTCTACAACGTGACTGTAACTTCTTATGCTGCCCCAATGAAGGGTCGTTCTCGACATGGGTACTTTGAAGGATCATCTTTATTTGGCCCAAAGGGTTAGCAAGAGATTAGTACGATGCTTGGGATTGATGAAGGAAATGCCTTTATCATTTCGATATTTGCACTCAATGCGAATGAATCATTCGTCCTAAGAAAATGTCGTTTTTCACTCAATTCTCAAAAGTGTTTGAAGGAAGTGTTTGGAAATGACTTACATTTCTTCGTCCTAAGCACTTCTTGTTTGGCATGATTAACATTCCCTTTCAGTTTTGTCAAAATCACTCATATGAAATTCCCCTCATGGAGGCACAATTAACAATAACTGAATCGACAACATGCAAGACACCAGGCGCTTTGCTTTTCATTCATTCATCTCTTTCCTCATTTTTGATTTTTTTTTTATTATAATAGGAAAAGGAATACTCGACTACCTTTGCAGAGGTTGGGTAGCAATTTGAATCGACTTTTCAGGGGCAACGGTCAACGTCTTCCATCTTGTTGTAACTTCATCGAGTTGGTTGGGTACCTGAAATACAAATAAATATGCATGTATGCGATGTATGAATGATATGCATGATGCTATGTGACTCGGATTATGCACGAAGTGGCTCTACGGCCTTTATTTCATTCATGAAAAATATTTATTGATAGCATCAGCATTTATAGGCTTAGACAGCTCACAGCCGTCCATTTCAACTAAAACCATAGCACCACCTAGGAGGATCTTCTTAACAACATAAGGTCCTTCATAGTTCGGGGTGAACTTGCCACGAGGATCAAGGATGACTGGTAGCACTTTCCTTAGCACCAAGTCATTGACCTCAAAGTGTCTAGGACGAACCTTTCGATTGAAGGCCTTTGCGACCCGTTTTTGATAGCATTGATCATGACATATAGCTTTTAGCATCTTCCCATAAATCATGTTTAACTGCTCATGCCTCTGTTATATCCATTCTGCTTCATCGAGCTTCGACTAAGAAAGGACCCTTAACGAGGGAATCTCAACCTCTATAGGCAAGACAACCTCCATTCCATATACTAACGAAAAAGGAGTTGCCCCAATGGAGGTGCGAATAGATGTTCGGTATTCTATCAGTACATAAGGAAGCCTTTCGTGCCAATCACATTAAATTTTTAGCTATCTTTGCTAGGATCTTCTTTATGTTCTTGTTTGTTGCTTCAACTACCCCATTCATTTGAGGACGGTATGGTGATGAGTTCAAATGTTAGACTCGAAACTCATCAAGCAAGTCATCTACGACCTTGTTGTTTAAGTTGGATCCATTGTTAGTGATGATCGCCTCTGACACACCAGTGACATTCTTGGCAGTGACATTGGCGTATGAGTTGGCTTCAATCCACTTCTTAAAGTAGTCGATTGCCACCAAGATAAATCAATGTCCATTTTATGTCTTGGGATTGATGGGTCCGATCACGTCGATTCCCTACATAGAGAAGGGCCAAGATTGACACATTTGGTGAAGCTCATTTGGTAGAGCGTTTATCTTATCCCCATAAATTTGGCATTGGTGACAACATCGTACGTGTTGAATGCAGTTAGATTCCATGGTCAGCCAGTAGTAGCCAAGTCGCATGATCTTTCTCGCCAATAAGTGACCATTCATGCGGAGGCCACATTCCCCTTCGTGTATTTCCTTCATCAAATGATTGGCTTCCTTGGCATCGACGCATCTTAGTAACGTCAAGTCAAAGGATCTTTTGTAAAGCGCACCTCCATTGATAACAAATTTCGATGCCAACTTTGTTAGATATTTTCTGTCTGACGTGTCACTATCTTGGGGAAACTCACCATTTTGAAGATAATCTAAGATGTCACGATACCATGGCTCTCCATCAAGCTCCTCTTCAATAATCATACAATAAGCCGGGCGTCTAAGAATTTCAATTCTCAATGGTTCAATGTCCATGCCTCCAGCTACTTGCAACATTGATGACAAGGTAGCCAGGGCATCGGCGAACTGATTTTGGGACCTTGGTAAATATTCGAATGATATTTCTTGGAATTTTCCCGTCAAGTCCCCTAGGAACTCATGATATGGAATCAATTTAGAATCCCGTGTTCGCCATTCGCCTTCGATCTGTAAGATGATAAGGGCCGAATCACCATAAACCTGTAGCTTTTGGATCTTCATATCGATGGCAGCTTGGAGAACAAGAATGCATGCTTCGTGCTCAACAATGTTATTCGTACAAGGGAATGTCAATTTAGCGGCAACAGGGTAGTGTTGTCTGTCTGGGGAGATAAGAACTGCCCTAGTACCAGACCCGGCTAGGTTAACTACACCATCGAAGTACATCGCCCATTTGTCATTTGATACAAGTAAAATTCACTCATCCGCATCACTATCCTCATCAGATGCTCTGGACCCCTTGGAACTTTCTGCTAACATGTTTGCTATGGCGTGACCCTTAATGGACTTTTGTCCCAAGCTCTGAACGTTGAACTTTGAAATTAAGATTTGCTACTTAGCCAACTTGCCAATCAATGTCAGCTTCTCTAAGAGATGCCTGATGGGATCATTTTAGGTCACCAGTAAGATTTGGTGATGAAGCGTGTATTACCACAGCCTGTGCAAGACCTAAATCAAAGCCACGCAAGTTCTCTCAACTTCTGTGTAGTTTATCTCGGACATGGTGAACTTCTTGCTCAAGTAGTATATCGCATATTCTCTCCTATCATTTGGTCTTTTCTGTGCCAACATGGCTCCCAATGATTCGTCATGTATGGTTAAGTACAAAGTCAGGGGAATTTTAGGGAGAGGGGACACTAGGATTGGTGCGTGAGTGAGATAGTGTTTTATCTTCTCGAAGGCGCCCTGGCACTCAACATCCCACTCAATCTTTGCATTCTTTTTCAAGAGCTTGAAGAATGGCTTCGCTGTTTCAATTAACTGGCAGATGAACCTCGCCACATAATTGAGTCGTCCCATTAGGTTGCGGACTTCCCTGGTGGTAGTCGGGGGTTGTAAATCATAGATAGCCTTAACCTTTGACGAATTGATCTCGATGCCCTTACTACTGACCATGAACCAAAACAGCTTCCCAAATTTCGCTCCAAAAATGCATTTTGCGAGATTGAGATGTAGCTTACGTTTGAATAGTTTCCGTAAGACCTCAACATTGTCCTCGCCTCGTCTTGATTTCACGATCATATTATCCATGTATACTTCGATCTCCTTGTGCATCATGTCATGAAACAACGTGACCATGGCCCTTTGATATGTTGCCTCGGCATTCTTTAGACCAAAAGGCATCACTTTGTAGCAGAAAGTTTCCCAAAGAATTATGAATGATGTTTTGCTCCCATCTTCCTCCATCATATGGATTTGGTTATATCCGAAAAAACAGTCCATAAAGGAGAATAACTCAAATCCCGCTATACTATCAACTAAGACGTCAATATGCGGGAGTGGGAAGTCGTCTTTCGGGCTAGCTCGATTTAGGTCACGATAATCTACGCACACCCTGACCCGCCCATCCTTTTTCATGACAGGTACAATGTTTGCTATCCAATCGGAGTAGTGTAACACTTCAATGAAATCCATGTTTAAAAACTTCATTACTTCCTCCTCGATTTTCTTGGACAACTCTAGCTTCGTTCTTTTGAGCCTATGCTTTTTAGGTGGCACATTAGGATCGGTCAGGAGGGCATGCTCTACAATATCTAGATCTAACCTTGGCATGTTATCATAAGTCCATGCAAATATATCCTGATATTCTTTCAAGAGATTAATCATTCGTTCCGCTTCTAACTTTGAGAGACATGCCCGACTTTTATTTCCTTGACATTATGTGTATCGCCCAAATTTATGGTGATTGTTTGTTCTTCGTCAACAGTTTTGATCCTTTATGTCGATTCCAATCATGCTCGATCTCTTTCTGATCATCATCGGCATTAGATTCTAAAAGATCTCCCTCATGTAAATCTGAGTCACGTGAATCTTTGTGATGATTATGCATAATGTAATGCCTGAGATGCGATGAGATGAGTTAGAGTGCATTAATAACAAACAAAATGCATGTCATTTGCAAATTATTTTCAAATAATTTTTGGAAAACCGTTTCAAGAGCTCATCCTCATATCCTCAGATTTCCTTGCTATTGCGAAATTATGAAATTAGGGAGCATGCAGAAGCCTAGCCCTTAGTGAGCATCATAGAACCATTTTGGCGTGCTTCCACATGTCCTTAATAAAACATGCATCTATTTTATTGAATGGGAAATGATAAGGCTGTATTACAACACATGCCACCCCAAACCAATGGCTCAAGGTCAAGGGCTTAATAGAGTTTACATCATAAGTGAATCAAACAAGCAAATTGAAATAACAACGAGTTCCCACACAGGGGAAAAGGGAAAAACAAACATAAAGTAAAAAGCTACGTTGAGCTAGAACCGCCCTACTCTGAAGGGTCGGTGATGCTCCCAGAAGACTCAGCCTCCTCGCAAGCTAGGATGGTGCATACAATATTCTCTTCAAACATCTCGGCTATACCATCAATAGCTCCATCTTCTTCCATCAACATTTTCGGGGGTCCTGGGAATGTTTCTTTCAGTGGAAGAGGAAGAACACTTTGGCAACTTTTATCCTTTATAATTCGACCTCTGCGATCACCTCGGCCTCTACGTTCACCTCGACCTCCTCGGGTGCCTCGACCTCCACATTCACCGCGGTCTCCTCTATTGCCATGACCTCCATGCTCTTTGACAAACCCTAAGCCTCTTCTCCTTAAACCTCTTCAAGCCTCGAGAGGCTTTCGAATCCCTTGTCCATGCAACCCTAGACCACCTCCAGGATTGTACCCATTCGCTAGCATAATCTTCCCTACCGCTAGGGCCGGCTTGGATAATTTAGGGATGCCCACGCAAGAGTCCATAGGAACGTGGATCATAGCCACCAACTCAAGAGTTTGAAAGCTTGATTCTTCTTTACACTCAGGCTTCACGTATGGGATGGTCGTTTCATGGTACACCTTGAAGTCTGTTTCCCCATGCACAGTGATGAGTCTATTGTCGACCACAAATCGTACCTTTTGGTGGAGGCTCGAAAGAACAGCGCTCACCATGTGGATCCATGGTCTTCCCAACAGAAAGTTGAAGGCAGTTGGTAGATCTAAGACTTGGAATGGTACTAAGAAAAGCACAGGACCGATAAGTAGTTCCAACTCGATTTCTCCTAACACCTCTTTCCTCATCCCATCAAACGTGCAGACAGTGGACTTAGTTGGATGTTTCAGGGACATGTACCTCATTAAGGATCTTCAACAAATCATTTCTATGCTTTTCAGAGGATTGAATTAGCTTCAGGATGGAGATTTGGGCCAGCATTTTCCGCAGTTGATTTACTATGTTGAATTCGCTCGTTTTCACCACCGCTAGGAATTGCCTCGTGTCTTCCTCCATTACGGCTTTCTTTTTGGTTCCTCTGGCAGGCGCATAGCAACGACCTGATCGAGTGACGGCCTCTTTCCTTTGTCCTGTAATTCGAGGGTACAGCTTTGGTGTTGAATTCTAATGGAGCTTCTAGCATTATCACCTCTTCTTTTCCTAGAGGTGGTAGTTCGATCACAACCGATGTCAGGTTTTCCTCCAGGATTTCAATCGCTGATAATTCTTCGACCATAAGGTCAATCATCATTGGCTCAATGGTTTCCATCTCGACATCTCCAGTGCCTCGTCAAGCAATTCTATCACCACCGGGGAAATCATAGCGACCATCCCCTCCTCTCGTGGCATCGGGTCATCCATGCCCCCCCATCCATCAGGGACGATGCCCTTAGGATCATTAAAGAAACTGGAGGCGGGTGAATATTTCACGTAATAGTCATACTTTTCGCTTGGTTGACCCATCTTGTCGAACACTTCACCTTTGTCACACATCTTTTCTAGGAGGTCACGGCTCCAAAAGGTTCTTTTAGAATACATTCTCGAGATATTTTCTATGACAACTCGTTCATCCTCCTTTAGGAAAGGAGGCTCAAATTTCTCCATTTCATGGTCGCAAGTAGTACTGTGAGATGATGAGCTAAGCATGGATGGTGCCATCACAGGTAGTAGCCCTTCTTCTGTATTGACATTTCAGATTACTCCCATGCCTATTGTTTTGCGGATACGTTCTAATTTTTCCTCCATAGTTATGTCCTCTCCTCTTTCATAGTGCCTAGCTAGCTCGAGGGCCTCATACGGTTTAGAGACATCCACCACAAGAGGTCGCTCACCTCGCTTGTGCTTCCTCAAGAATCATATTCATTCCTTCGGCATGATCAGGCAAAGGGTTTTGTTGCACATTGGGCATAGCTTCTTTGAAGGTCAACTTTTCTTTATCCAACAACATATGAACTCTTAATTTCAGTGTGTAGCAATTATCGACGTCATGCCCCTTTTCTCCCATGTGGTATTTACATGTCTTGGTCATATCAAATCCCGGGAATCTTGGGGGATTATCTCTAGGCACTTCCTTGGCTACCAATCTCTTTTCAGGGAGGATAGGTAACAATTTTGACAGAGGTCGAGGTAAAGGTATGAATTCCCTTCGAGGAAAATTCTTGCTTTGGTCAAATCCCCGTGACACATTTCCTTGCATGGCTTTAGGCCTTTATGAAGGCGTCGGCAATGACTTCAGTGCAAATGGCTCTTGGAAAAATGCCACTTCGACTACTGTTTCCTTGTCCTTCCTTGCTGGGAACTTTTTGCTATTTCCAGTAGGTATTCTTTCATCAACTATCGCACATTCAACTTCTTCACCAACATCCACCAGCTATGAAAATGTTTGGCATCCGGAGTACACTAATCCCTGGAAATATTCAGATGGCAAAGTCCTCAAGAAAAGCTGTCTCATTTCTTTCTCACTCAGTGAAGGTTTTACTTGTGATGCCATCATTCTCCACGTCTAGGTGAACACTTTAAACGGTTCATTCCTCTTCTTTTCCATCCAAACCAACTCTTCACTTGTAGGGACAATCTCAGAGTTGAACTTATATTGCTGTAAAAATTTGTTAGAAAGATCCTCCCATCTAGTGAGCTCTTCAATATCCAGTGCGATAAACCACGACAAGGTAGGGCCGTCTAAGCTATCTTGGAATGTATGTATGAGGAACGGGACATTGTCGAAGTAACAAGCCATCTTCCTCAAGTAATTTGAGGTGAGTTTTGGGGCAATCGATGCCATCATACTTTCTCATGAATTCTACCTTCTTGAAAGTCTCGGGCACTTTCACTTTGGCGTATAGGGTTAGCTTGTCCACTCCTTTCATCTCATATCCTTAAAGGACACAAAGTCGCTCCTCCATTTTGGCCAAGTGTCTTGCACTTTCTTTATCGAAGTGGATGACAGGTTCCTCCTTTGGGGGAGGATCCAGATTGATGATTACCGGCATAACAAAAGGGGCTTCCTCAGAAGCACCTTTTTTAGTAGGATCGGTGACATGTGGCTCTTCGGCTAAGGGTGGAGTGTGTCTCGACAAAGCGGGAGTAGAGGCTCCAGCTACAACCGTGACCGGGGGCTCCTTGATTTTTTGACTTATCTCAACCATCAAGGCAGTAAGTGGAGCCAGCTGGTTCTCCATGTTGGCCATGCGTATATTGACATTCTCATTCTCCATTATGGCCTTTGCGCAAGTACGAATTGGAGATCTTCGCTTAGCCGTGTTGACAGTTGGACGCAAGTAGACAACCTATTAGTACTTGATTCATGAGTGGGAAGCATACATAAGCATAAGATTTAAATAGAGTGTCGGCCCATGACAATAATCTAACCTTCTCATTTCATTGACTCCTTAAAAAGGAAACTTCCTACACCTTTAAGATTAAAAACACGAAACGAAACTTCCTCAGAGAAACAATGCACATGGGTGCGAGACAAGACTTCTTAGACACCGAAACTATAGCATATCACAACAAGGCAATACTCCTTAAACATCAAACTAAGACACAAAACGAGCATTCTCAAACTTCTTAGCAAAGCTACTCCTTCTAATAGATTCAAGTCACACATTTCACTCGGCTTGATCTATATACAAATGGGAGACGACTTCCACTTATGACTGTCCACTAGTTCGAGCCGCCTTCAAAGCACGATTCTCGACTTCCTCGACTTCCCTCTTAAGACGCTTGATCTCTGCACAGTTTGTGACATTTAACGGTACATCAAGGATCTTCGGGCGTAGCTTCTCCGGGATTTTGTGTTAGAGGATATATTCCGTTGAGGCATGGTAGATCTTTTCTCTACCCTCCAACTCCTCCTCGGGCCATACCAACTTTTCGGGGCGGCACATGTCCCACATTGACTTAATCAAGATAATGTAATCTTCATGTTCACGACTCATTGGCAAAGTTGACTTGAAGTGGGTCTTCTTGCAACGCTGGTGGGAGCTGCTGCACTACTTGGTATTGGTGAGTAACCCTAGTTGGGTAATACTTAGTGGCGTTAGTGATCCCTAATAAAGGAATAGGTCCAACACCTCCACATGTAAATCGCACCTCGTGGACTTGAAGCCACCTAGCGTGCCGTAGTAAGTCTTCAGGATCGGGGGTTTTCATGAATCCTAATCACTCGGAATAATGGTAGTTAGGCGTACGTTCTTTCTTCTCTTTGAATTTCAAAACAAGATGATGGGAATCACTAAGATTGTGTATTGCCATTAAATTGCCGAACCCTTTAATGTGAGAAAAGAACCAAATTCGTAAAAGCTCGGGGGAAGCATGGAAAGTTTTCTCTTTGTCTTCTTTAAAACGAGTAAAGGAAAGGAATGTTTCAGTCAAAATGGCGTTAACAAAACTCTTCCTTATGTAGACCTCTTGAACTACCCATGCAATTGAGGGACTAACGGCATTCCTACAATGAGGGAACACTACAAACCCAAAGAACGTTAACAAAAAGATCCTATTCCTTTGAATTGATGGGGCATTTCGAAAAAGTTCATTCAAAAATGACAATGGGCAAGTATCGCGGTTTGCTCTCAGAAATTTTCTCACTTCCTCTCTTTTGACTCTTAGGAAATCAAGTAAAACTGATGCATGCTCTACCTCGATAGGCAGGCTGACTAAATCTGAAAGTAAGGGCTTCCCAATGGCAACGTTGTATTCCTCCAAAGTCAGAGTGAGCTCTTGTTCGCCAAATATGAAGGTGGAGGTTTTGGGACACCAAACATGTGCCAATGCTCGGACAACGCCGCAATGAACTTCTATTTCCAGCAAGGGGAGCAACCGTCCTACATGGGATTGCACGAGATCTCGGTCATTATGGTCCAGCCTATCCCACCAAGTGTGGAGCTCAGCTTTAGGAGTAGAAATAATGCGAAGGTCGGGTCCTCCCATCGTATATAGACCAAGGTTCACAATTAAACTAATTTTTACGGACCGACCAAAAATACAGTGAGTAAATAAATTGCAAGTGTAAGGGATTGGAAAACTTACTCCACTTAGTAAAGAATGATACCAAACACATAGACACGTGCATGAGATGTGGCTCGATTTCTACTCTATTTGGCTCAAAACGGAGACATGGGATTACCGGATTGAACCGACGGGGTCGCGGTTAGGTCGGGATTCCCATGACTCCAGCTTTGTCAAAGAGTTAACCCGTGTCGCGTGATTGTCGACCAGGGTGGTAACTCTTGATATTAAGAAAGAAATTTCGGGGTCAAGATGGGCAACTTGTACTACATGATCGTAGTCGGAGTGTTATCCATCTCGACACCATCATAGGAAATCCTATGCGGCCCAAGTCTGACGGCAGGTTGTGTGTGCTAAGGTGTAGTGAATGCAAAGGATACATGCACAACAATGACAACACTCCGAACATAAAAAATAAACCATACATTCCTACACCTCCCTGCAAAATAAAGGTGAGCAAACACTTCCCCTTATACCTTCCATTCTACAAAAACATTTAACACCTTTAATGTTAGGGGCGTACTTGGAATCATCGCTGTCAAACAAAAATATTTTTGAACAAGATTATTTTTTGCCTAGGTCCTCTAAGGTTTAAAACCAAGTTCCCAGTGGAGTCGCCAAGCTGTCACAACCTACCCCTTGGGGAGGGAATAGGTTTAGAGGTATTGCCTAAGGAACGGACCTAAGGCCCATGATTAGGCACAGGCTTTCCCAAGTCCCATACCTTTCGCGACATTGAGGTATTCTTGAGAATTTTGCAAAAAGGAGTCACCACTAGCCTATTAGAGTCGGCTAGAAATCAAGTGAGGTATGGGATTGTACCTCACTTCCTACGCAACCAGAGAATCTAGGGTCGGGGACTTGATTACACTAATTGACCAATTAGTGCCCTTTCGGTACCTAATCTTGTTCATTTTAAAAGAAAATATTTTTGTCAGGCAGTTTGGATTGATTTTATACCTATCCACTAACATGTGAGGTGATGCGGGTGCGCAATCATTAAAATAACAATTAATAGCCAAGATACTAATTCCAGTAAATTGAGCACACGACTGAACATAATTAAATATGCAAATTAAACATGCGATATAATCAATAAACGAGCAAATAAAACCCTTAATTACACTAAGAATACAAGACATGAAATTCCCAACCAAACCCTACATTTTTTAATTTTCGAAATTTTTTTTTATTTTTTTACTTTTTAATTAATTTTTAAATTTTTTAAAAGGGCGCATTTTTTAATGTTTTCTGAGTTTTTGAATTTTCGAAGACGTTTTGAATTTTCATTATTTTTCGAAATTTTTTTGATTTTTGATTTATTTGATTTATTTGATTTTTAAGTTTTTAATGTATTTTTAATATCTAATACTATTATACTTCAAGAAAATGGGTTCGGACCGGGTAAACCCAATCCGGCCCGTGGACCCAACCCAAACCCGGATCCAAAACTTTGGATTTTTTAAAATCATTTTCAATTTAAAAAAATTAAATTTTTTTCTTTCTTTTGTCTTTTCCCCTTTGTGCACTCCCCCTCGTGCAATTCCTCCTTCTCGAGACCAACTTTTGCCATTTTATAGTTTTTTTTTTTTTTTTTTTTTTGCTTCTTCTTCTTCTTTATTTTTTTTTCATTTTCTGGTTTTTTTTTCTTTTTCCTTTATTCTTTTATTCCTTCCATCCTCCCTTTTGACATTTTCACCGAACATCCCCATCTACCATCTTTTCTTCCCTTTTCGGGTTTTCTTCTTCTTCTCTTTTTTTTTAAATATTTTTTATTTTCTGGCTTTTCTTTGTTATTTTTTTTATTCTTTCCCTCCCTTCTGACCTTCTTCCTCATTGCGCTTTCATGCCCAACTCTTCAGCGAGGCCATGCTTCAACCTAGATCTCACCCACACGACAACACCAGAGGGAGCAAGCACCGTTCTTCCTATCACGGAACCACCACCGACCACCGAGCAACCGGGTTCAATTTTGACAGTCCCCATCTAAAAAACGGTCCTCTAACAGAGATGGCAATAGGCATTAGTCGATCTCAAGTTAAAAACACCCACTATGTTTCAACTCTCTTTGGGATATTTTGTTGAACATTTGGTAGGTAGAAAGTAAAAGGAATAAACGGGCACACTCGAGGCTTGGATTCGGGTGAAGATCAACGTAACGTACGCGAACGACACATAAGACCAACTTAGAGACGATTTAACCACACTCAAAACAGATATGAACACAGCAAGCATCTTCAGCCACAACATACTCATGGACTCAAATCTCTTTCGGGCATTTCAACAACCAGTTAACATACACAACATAAACGAAGGATCTTCGGACTAGTATGGACTTGAGCACAAGCCTAAAGGTCTATCAACATGCACTAGGGCATCTATGAGCTTTCATGGAGGATCGGTGAGGCTGGAGCTCACGCAAATTGGTCGACCGTGAGCTCCGGCCCGAGACCTCGAAAAGAAGCACATGGCTTAGGGAAGCCTACCTGGTTCGGATGGCGAGCAATGAGTGTACTTCAGGCGATGGCGAAACGCTCTCTCAGTCTCACTCTTTCTCTTTGGCTCGCCCCCTACTCTCTTGAGCTCTCTTTCACTCTCTGTCCTTCACTTTGAACCAAAGAACCAATTGAGAAAAAAACCCCCCTCCTCTTCTCTTTGCTCTCTTCCTTTTAAGCTCGGCCAACGACAAGTGCGCATGGCTTCTGCCACCGCCAGCCTATCGTGGAGGCTTGATCTCCGACCCTGGGATCACGCCGTCCTTTGCCTTCATGATCCTCTGACCTCCCAATCCTCTGCCTCGCCCCTGGCTCATACATTTATCTTTTTTCCTTCCTTTTGCAGGAGCATGGTTGGTGTGAGGGGTGGAAGAAGACTCGCGCATGGGTTGGGCTGAAATAGAAGGAGATGGGTTAGCCCAAGTGCAAAAGAGAGAAAAGAAAAGGAGATATGTCAGCGAGCCCACGAATGAAGAAAAGCCCTCTACTCGGCCTCATTCGATTTTCTTCTCCCTTTTTCTTTCTCTCACTTTTTTTAATTAGCAAACTTTTGGAAAAATAAAATGAAATAAAAAAAATCATTGGTGATGCAAATATTCCTAATGCTAAAACGTGTCGCAATTTAGTAAAAAATGTTTTGTTTTGTTTTGTTGTTTTGTTTTGTTTTTTTTCTTATTTTCTTATTTTTTTCTTATTTTTTGCTAGGGTTTGAAAATTAATCCCTAATTTTTATGCAATTAAGTTTTAAAGAAAATTGTAAAATTTAGGTGTTAATAGGTATTAGTCAATCTCCTGCAGATGCTGAGGATGTCTTTGCATCTCATTTCCCTGAAGTTGATGTTGAAGAAGAAACTGTGAGTCAGGACAAGCAGCAAACTGCAAGCATTCAAGTTGATGTTCCTTCAATTCTGGATACTCCATCAATACACTTTGCTGAAGCTAGTGCCCAAACTAACCTTGATGCAAACTGTACAAGCATAGTGGAACTCCTTTTGGAGATAAAGGCACAGCAATATGCCATGGAGGTTGAAATTCATAACCTTCATACTGCCTTAAGGTCTACCTCAGATTTTCTAACGGGCAAGGTACAGTCTCTTGATACTCAGGTTCAAATTCTAAATCAACAAGTTTCACAGATTGTAGCCAGAGTAGAGAATGTCTGTCAACAATGCCAAGAGAAGCTTGAGGAGACAATGCAGTCGCTGGAGGATTTCCGACTTGTTCGTGTGCCAAGACAATCCTGAATGACTCCATCTTTGTATATTATTCTTTTTATTCACACTTTTGATTGTCTCTTTCTTTTTGTTGTTAACAAAAAGGGGGAGAATCAGAGCAAATTTAAAAGTTCCTGTTTGTTTTTGAACTTGGTCGTGTTGACTTATGATCTGCAGTTAACTTTTGTGGGTGTGGATTGAACTGTTTGTTGTGGATATTGAACTTTTGTAGTTCTTGAATCCTTGAACTTTAAATTGTCATGACTAATATGTTTTTTTCTTTTTTTGTGGATGCAGAATCAATGTCATTCAGTTCTATAATAATATGTTCTTATTATAAGTTATCATGTGCTGCTAAAGTGTTATTTTGCAAGATATAAGTTTTAAATCTACATGAAAGTTTTGTCACCATCAAAAAGGGAGAGATTGTTGGAGAAAACTCCTATTATGTTTTGAAGCTGACAAAACCTTTCTAGTTCTATTATGAAGAATGTGAGATTTCTGTGTAATTCTTTCAAAGTCTATCTTACATCGAAGTCTACCCTACTCGACAAAGACCTAGACTGAACGCAAGAGAAGAACGAAGATATAATCAGAATTAGGATTATTTTTCTTCCTTCAAGGCTTTAATACAAATAGGATATATATGGCTTTTTGGTTGGAAATATCACTTACCATTTTGGTTATCATTGATGATATTAATCTCGGAACGAAAAAAATATTTATTTGGAAAGAATCTACTTATGGAAACCAAGATTCTGATTGTATGGGCGACCAGGATCATCGGGCTTTCATCTCAATTTTCAAATGGCTTGAGATCTCCTTGATTGATTCTGTCGAACAGGTTGATTGGAAGAATTTCTCTGGAAAGTGTCAACGGTTGAAAAGGCATAGAGGAGTATTTAAGGAGGTTTTTCAAGTCATTCGATAGAGAGCATGAAAGAAGAATTCCAAAGTCTGAAGCTTTCTAAATCACTTATTCTTCCTCAAACATTGCTCAAACTTGTATTTGAAAAAGAGAGAAACTCTAAAGAGTGACTTTGTGAGAGTAGTAGAAACTCTTCACTAAAGAAGTCGATGTTATAAGGCTGTAACACTCTTTTTCGATCCATAGTGAAAACCGGTCAGAAGGCTGTCAGCGTGGGAGAGTGGACGTATGCTTAATCTTAAGCTAAACCACTATAAATCTTGTGTTCATTTTTCTCTTCCTTGAACTCCTTTACTTTAATCGTTGTGATATCTTTCTGTGTTTTGAAATAGTTGTTAAAGTCTGAAGTCTTCTTTAAAGTATGTTGTTCATCAGACTCAGTTTAAAAGAAAAGTATTTTTAATGCATTTCACGAAATCTATTTTCACACCTATTCTCCTCCCCTCTAGGTGTTTTATACTAGCGCTTTCAACATGGTAGCATATTATATTTGTGTGATCTATTTAAAATGCAAGTCGATTGTAGATTTAGATGTGACACAATTAACAGATGTCTCATGTTTGGATTTGGCAAGTCCTGATCTTTTACAGATAAAGATAGCATATGAAAAGAAGTGTGAATGAGGATAGGGAGACCAAGCGAATGAAAGGAGATTGTCCAAACAATAAAAAGCCATGTAGTTATGTGAAGGTGCCATAAATGAGTTGCTATTGAGTCGTAGTAAAATGTGATCTCTCGAAATACAATTGCCTTATAATTAATTCTAGTACATCTTCCACACTCAATCTAGTCAAGCTCCTGGTGTAAAATAAGATGAGAAAATGAAAGTGAACATCTCCTTTTTCAGCTCTTTCGTATGTCTTAACAAAACCTGAATTGTGCTACAACTTTACCTGTCTTGTTTGTCCTCTCCCAAATATTGAAGTTGTCCTTTGCCAACGTGGAAACATCGTTGATCTTATGTGTCATTTCTTGACAGCTCGAAGTTGTAGGTCCTGGAGCATCACCATTGATTCAGAAAAGATTTATCAGGAAATGGATCCAGAGTGTGTATGAGTTCCTCCTACTGCTGTTGAAAGCTCTTCCTGTTTTACTAATCCAGACTACTGCCGAAGTAGCCAAAGAAGAATATTTAGTTGTGTTTTGAAGCTTGCTGCATGTCTTAGCTATTCCACGGATATATGTCGGATTAAGAATCTTTTTGATGAGTTGCAGATCAGCCCCTACAAGTAGGAAATTGTCTCGCATCCAAGATGATCAAAGTAGTCGATTGTAACTACAGAAGGTATCTGATCGGAGTTTGTATGTGCGAAGAGTAACTGCATCTAAGGATTTTGGGTCTTGTCCGATTATTGCTTGGACCAAAGTGCATTATAGCTTCCTACTGGTGGAGGCTTGGGTAGATACTCACATAATTGTCTAACTCCATGTTTTGCATATGAGTTGTATCAAATGCATGCTGGCTCGCTGCTACTTTGGTACCAACTCTACTCCCAATCAATTCATTCCTTGAACTTTTTTTTTTGTGACCACTTAGGGCCTGCATGGTAACGTTTTTGTTTCTCCCGATTTCTGTTCTTTTGTTCCCCGGAACAAAAAAAAAGAACAGAAATCAATATGGTAAAACTTTGGTTCCTGGGAACAGATTTGGAAAAGAAACAAGAAACCAAAAAAAGTAGCTTCTTGTTCCTAGGAACAATTTCTAGAAATAAGCCAATTTTTTCTTTTCTTTTTTTTTTCTTTTTCTTCCTTGTTGCGGCCTTGGGTGGCCGCTTGCCAACCGTTGGCCAACTGCCGGCTGTCGCTAACCACCGCCCCACTGGTAGCGACCATCACTACCGTCGTCGTTTGATCGTCGTTGTTGCCGCCCACAGCCCACCAACCACCCCCGACTGCCGTTACGGCCGCCGACTGCCGGCCGCCACCGCTGTGGCACCCCCTAAACGGCCCCCGATCCGCTAGGGTCGCCACAGATCACCTTTCACTTGCTTTCTCTCTACCTAAAGGTCCATTACTCCGATACCATAGAAATTTAACAAATCCATGAATCCTGGGGGTTTATATTCTTGCTATAGGTCCCTACACAGTTTATATAGCGGAAGCATATTCAATGTCTCCCTATCCCATCTTTAGAAATGATGCATACTTACTACACAGTTTTATAGGTAAAAGCCATACACTTTTATTTACATAAACCTGATGGACATCTTAGTCGGTACATCAAAATGCCAAGATTTTTCTAAACTCGGCTATTTTCAAAAGGTACTCGACTCTCTAACAACCATGTACATAGGCCCATCAATCAATGTCGGTGGTCCAAAATTGCTTCATCTGCTGACCATTACTCTCGGTCACACCCAGTCCGGTCCATCAGCTGGCGATGGTGGCAACGGCCCCAGCGTACTCCCATCACAACGGACAAACACAGTCAGAAACTCCTGAATCACTAGGCCGGCGGGAGGACCAATGTCAAACATGATCAGTATCCTCACTCGAACAAAAACCAACCCTCATATCTCAGGATGGTGGTGCTCCATACACTCACACTCAAGGTTGACCGATATACCATAGAATGTGCCGGGGGTGACTAGTAGCGGAGGCATATCTTCTAGTCTGAAATGTTAGTCCCCAAATGAAGTGAGTACAACCACTCAACAACAAAAGATCCATTAAACTATACTATGTAAGCCATCACGATCTAGTTTTATGCAAGATAGACAAGATAGGTCATCAAGGAATGACTATGCATCTAAACCATATAACTCTTCAATGCAATGACCAGTCCAGTTTCAACAAATAAGATGCATCATGTCCAGTCACACGAGTCTCGATCATAGGGCCAAACAGTTATGACATGTCCCATTCCATGCCATACAATTTAGTCCCATAACTAGACCACACTCACACTTAGTAGAACCATCAGTTTTTAACATTCAAAAGGGTTTTATCCCCCCAGATGACCAATGTTTGTGTCCTTTTGGGATTTCGCACAAAACCTAGCATTGCGAAAGCCTCTGGGCATGTATTCATAATACAACCAGGCATCCAAAGTGTGTTGCGTTACACTTCTAGGCATCTCGCACCCCACCTGGCGTCACAAGGAATATCCGGTGCTCGCCATGAAAATGGTTATCCCTACCCTCCGGATTTACGTACTGACACACTACCGAGCATCCCGATGCTCCCAGGGAAAACCTCTGGGGCACTATGGACTCCAGGCATCCACAAGGCATTGACTCATTCGATCCTTTGGGCCTCCCGACTCTCGGGGCATCATTGACCTGAGGGTCCAACGGTAACAATTAATATCTTAATATCAAAAACACTTTCCAATGCAATGACAAGATGTCCCATGAGTCTTCATCAAATCTCAATATTGCATGATATGCTGAATGCCAATATCATCATGTCAAATAACAACTCAAGATTCATTCACCTTTGGGACAAATTGAGCAAATTCGGAATAAAACAGCTCAAATATCACAATGCACAGTTTTAATAACAATTTTGGAATAACCCCTAAATGAACTAAGAAAATTCTAAAATTTTGATATGTTATAAATAAGATCTAAAGGAGAAAGTTTTATGAAGAACACTAAACCAAAATAGTTATTTATGAATTGTATCAGGTCACATAACTCAGCCCAGAATTTATTCCAGAATTTATACTTCCACAGTAAAGTACCGAACATTAAAATAGACTTATACCACTATATATGAATTTCGAAAAATCTGACTAAAATATATGTTATAGTTTAAACAATTCCCTACCGCTTTCATGAAGAAATCAACACCAAAATCATACTAGAGATTTCTATAGAAAATCAACAAAATCACTAGGCTACACATGGGTAACTCCGGACCACAGGGATTCAATGGAATCTGATGCCTATTCCTTGGCTAACTTTACTTTCAAAAATCCATCCAAAGCTATGTTTCTTAATGTAGTTCAAAGGAATTTAAAAGCACCTATAAAAACCAAAGCATTTCCTCAATTTCTCAATCCATTTTTACTCTACTCATCCAAAATTCAGCATCCAACATCCACAACCCAAACATTTCCAAGTCTATTGCACCACACTAGACAACAACAGCACAACATCATATAGATTAATGGACTTTCACTTGCCTCACGTCCTACGGTTCAACAGCTAGGGAGTTTGGTTCAGCGATGTGGCCCGACAACAGCGAAGACAAGTGGTGTCGACGGCAGCAGCTCGAGCACGGCAGAAGGCGGTCCTTCTCTTCCTTCCTTGCGGCTCACACTCGCGCGCCCGCTTCTCTCGCTCAAACTCTCTCTGTTCACGGTTCTGCTCACTCGAATTCCCGCTCACTCTCTCGAATTTCTGCTCGGTTCTTCTCTCTCCTCCCTTCAATTCCGAACCCTTTTGTTTCTTTGGTTTGTTGACTATTCAGTCAATTGCATGGGAGATGCGGTGGCGTCCAAGACCGAAGATAGCTAGGGAGAGGCGTGTCTTCCTTGCTCGGTTTCTCCTCCTACGCTGGCCACCGAAAGAAGAGCAACGTGGCTGTTGCTGAGGGGCCCTCGATCAACAATTCCCTTTCTTAATTGACCCTAGTGTCGACCCAATAAAAGGGGAAACTCGGGCAGCTTGGGCCAACAAATGCGTGGCCGCATGGTCTCCGTGCTTGGCCCCATTTTCTCCAAGGACTGAATCCTTAAATTTCGGTACATGCATGGGGCATTTCGGTTTCATGGTTTTCCATGGAAATCAACTAATCTCTTCCTATTCAGTCCACTTCATGTACAAGTACGTGACTGCAATTCTTGCGAGGAGAAAGAAATCGACAAGGCTGCATGGGGTCGCGACGATGTACGTAGGAGGTTCGGTCCAAAGAGATAAAATAACGTGGCCTTTGGTGAGGTTGTTCATATGGCCATTCAAAGACGAATTTCTTTTTTTCTTTTCTTTTTCCAAAAGTAAATATTTCGAAACGTCGAGTGGTGATGAAACTAGGCCAAATGTGGTACCGACGATACTCCCGTCGATTGCTCACGGCCATTGCATATTTGAGGGTCGTCAAAATTTCCGGATGCCGCAACTGTTCCCGGGCCAAGAAGCGTTGCCATGCGCATCCTTAAGTGCCATAACTTTTTAAAAGTATTTATTTAAGTGTCATAATTTTCAATTGATCAATTAAATTAATTTTATTTAAAAAAAAAATTCACCAAAGTGTTCATGGCATAATGGCATAATACTTAAGTTGAATGTTTTTAAAAAGTTTCTAAACATTTAGAAAATTTAGAAAATCCAGAAATTCATTAAAAAATTAGTAAATACAGAAAATGCATAAAATATTTTTAAAAATCATAATATTTTTAAAAATTGCGGAAAATTTGAAAAAAAAATTAGAAAAATCTTAAAATCCCTAAAATTCCAAGAAATTCCAAAAAAAAAAAAAAAATTCTAAAAAGTCAGAATTCCTCGAAAAGCTTAAAAATAATTTTTGCATAATTTTCTCTTAAGATGTGAAAGCCTTTCAATCTAATATTGTGCTAAAAAGTTGAATAAGCCTTTAGGGCTCTACCTTCAATTGTCCTTAGAGAAAATGCTCTTGATTGCGCGCTTTCCTTATATTGATTATGGTTTCCCTTTGGCTTAGTTAGCGATGGCATGTTCCTTATTTGGTAATTTTATGTCCTTCCTCTCCCAATGCAATTTATTTAATGTCATATTGGTTGTTGATTCTTATTTTAATGATTACACATTCGCATGGTTACATCATATGTGTTGAGAAAACATTTCTAAGTAATTTTGAAAACTGACAAAATTTATGCGGAGTAAAGACTTTGATTCTAATAATAAGTATTTTTCATGTGGAAAGTTTGATGGGATGTGATAAGAGGTTATCAATTAGAACCAAAGTTGTGACTTAATTATTTCCTTCCATAATAATTGCAAAGGAAAGTTTTTCAAAATTATCTCTTGAAGATTTGGATTTCCTGGAATGTTAGACTTGAGGTGAAACATTCTTTCCAAATTGAAGTACTCCACTTATGGAAACCCAAATTGTTGTATGGGCAACATAATCTATGGGAAGCTTCATTCTCAGTAACCTTTAAGCAATCAGATATTCTAAACAAGATCCAAGTCAATGGGTAGATTGGTTGAATAATCTTCCTAGAAATATGTCCAACGGTTAACTTGGACAATGATGAGTACAAAAGGAGGTGCCGAAGCTAAAAGGAACAAGAGAGCACAAGAGAATTGAAGTTTATATTCCAAAGTCTGAAGAGTATTTCTGATCAAATACATTTGTCTCTATGAGCAATATTGTGTAATCACTTAAAGGTTGAGAGTGTGTGAGGAGTTGTTCACACAAGTTTGAGTAATCGTTACTCAGATCTTGTAACCTCTAATTGGTTCGTATAGTGGAATCCAGCCAATAAGTTGTTAGCATGGGAGAGTGGATGTAGGCTTGTTAAAGCCAAACCACTATAATCTTTTGTGTACAATTTTCTATCTCTTACTCCCTTTATTTTACTTGTGATTGAATTAATAGCACATTGGTAAGATCTGACCATTGCACTTTTTATCACTGGACGTTGTACTTTTGCAGTATTAGTTTTTAAATTCTTCTAATTTCCACAATATAATCTGTTCATCCCCTCTAGGTGATAGATCTAGCTTTAACAATTGGTTTCAGAGCCTAGTTGCTCATTATTTCTGAAGTGCTAAATTACTTTTGTGTCACGCCACAATGTTCGGGCACGCACACATCCTTCTACTTGGTCGATTTTAAAATGTGATATCCCAGGACTATGTATCACTGACCCTTTCATTTTTAATAGCAGATGCGGAAGCAGTTATAAATCCCCAGACAATAAAACGATGTGATAGAAAAGCAAGGTTATATTTTTCATATTGAAACTCACAACCATACTTTTATACAGAGCATAACTCAAAGTATTTCACAAATTATTCATGACTTTCATAATTTACTCTAGTCACATAAAAACAGGGTTCACAAAAGAGGATGGGATCTTAGTCCTTATCCGGGTCGTACTTAGGATCATCCTGATCATCTTCTAACTCTTCTTCACTAAGCTCATTTCCTTCAAGCTCTTCATCTTTTTCTAGCTCATCGTCCTCTTCTGGTTACTCCTCCTCAGACTCATCTACGGGCCTGAAATGTTGTCCCACAACTAGGATGAGACTACATCTCAGCAAGTTCTACCCCACTAAGACTCGATTAGGAAACCAATACACCACATGGTTGCCTAAGCACAGCACAAGTCAGAAGACTTACCTTGGCATCAGTTCCAACCTGCAATTCAAGGTTATACACATGTGCTTCATATATCACATCGAACAGTCAATTAAATCACGACATCAGATCAAATCATTAATCAATCGACCTAGTTGATTACATGTCAGTCAAACCTCTTCTAAGTCATTCACATCCCATTGTATAACCTCCAATAGTACACTTAGTCACAAAGCTCTATCAATACTCTCGGGCGTCATTTTCGCCAAGGTGACGTAAGTAACAGATAGTCTACGTGCGTTTTTTAAGGCGCCGTTTTCGCCAGTGATATTCCTCATCACCGAACCACGTCCGTCATAGGTCACAGAAAGTCTACATGCGTTCTTTAAGGCACCGTTTTCGCCAGTGATATTCCTCATCACCGAACCACGCTTGCCACAAATCATAGACAGTCTATGTGCGTTCTTTAAGGCGCCATTTTCGCCAGTGATGCTGCTCATCACTGAACCACGCTTATCCATGAGTCATACCTGACTAGTCTTAGCCAAGAAAATTCCCATTCGCCCTTGAAATTCTCTCTACTTTAGCCTATCAAAGCACTATTGGTGCTAAATAATTATAATCGGCCGTCTACCAGTTAATCACTCAATTTCCATTCAATTTCAACCAATTTAGGAAAAATTCCTGAAATTGCACAATTAATCCAATTCAGCACAACGTAGAGTTCAAATAAATAAATGGACTGCACCACGACAATCAGCACGAAAAATTCTGGTCGTTGGCTATCTCTGCCTAATTTTCGGAAAATAAATAAATAATTAAATTAATTTCGAAAATTAATAAATAAATATTAAAAATTCAATTTAGGCCCATAATGCCTAATTGAAGCCCGATAAGGGTCGGAAAAAATCCCGAGATACATTCAATAAATACTATAGCCAATTCTCTAGCTAAGTACACTAACCACCTAACTAATATGCAATGCAATTAACTAATAATCACTAATCCATTCTAATCTAACCACTTAATCCTACTTAATTAACACTAATCAATCCTTTAGCATAATTAGTCTACTAAACAAGGATTAGTGAGATTACTAACTTGATTGCGAAGACCAGAACACCGCGACGGCGGCCGAACTTGGGCTCACGACAAACTTGGACCAGGCCAAGAAACTTTCCAAGCCCACAAAAATTTCTGGGCTTGGGCTTGCTGGAATTCTTGGACTGAACTTGATATGGGCTTCAAGACTGGGCTGAAGCAAAATTGAATTGGGCTTGCGAAGTGGGCTACTAGACTTGAACTTCATTGGCTTCACGGGTTGAAGAAGAAGGCCCAAAGATGGGTTGGCTTCTTGCAAGCTAGGCCATGACAATTTCATGTTGGTTGTTACAACTGAGGCCCACAACTCGGCCTGACTTCAATTGCACCAAGGACACTGGAATCCATGGCTAGCTTCACTAGCATCACGCGCGAGAGACACGAGCCGAAGAAGACGCGGGCGAAGAATGGAGCTGCTGGTGTTGACCATGGAGATGCATGGAGGGGCGCACGAAGTGTGACACCCCGAACCCTTCGCAGGTCGTCACCAGCGCCGATGTTACACCTTATTACCTTTCTTTCTTTCTAAGAAGTGTCCCAATTCGCAGACACGCATTTTTTTTTAAACAAAAAAAAACGGTCACAACGCGACTCATTAGCGGAAGCAAATTAAAATATCATCGTCTCTCCCCCTACCAACCATGATACAAATACACACCACTAAACATCAGGATTTTTATAAACATGCCACGACACTTTATTTACATATATTTTCAAGATGGGACTACTCTCGGGTCGGTACATCAAAAGGAAAGGCTAGGACTCAGCCACGTCCAGCCTAAAACCTCAAAAAGAAACCTCGACCCTCAACATCACACGTGCAACAACCCCCATCATAAGTGTCGGCTAATTATCCCCAAAAAGAAACAGCTCCTACTCGTCGCGCGCGCGCGGGTCTCACACCCTACCCGGTGCATCAGGCGGGGGCGGCGGCAACATCCCTCGCATCGCTCCATCCCGACGAACGTGCACATAAATGAACTCCTGAATGACAGGGCCCTCAGCCAGGCCTACGTTGTACATCACTAGACAGCGTACTCGAATGCATCAGGCATATTGGCTAATCTGAAATGTTATCTCCAAAAGGGGTGAGTACAACCACTCAGCAGATAGGGAAATCCAATAACAACTCAATGCATCAGGCAGATCATACATGCATTGCAGGCGTTACTTACCTTGAAGCCATGCGCATACTATCATGCATCATTATATCAATTCATAACACATTCATGTGTATCATCATTGTAACATACATGTCATGGCATCATTACATCATACATGACATCATCATCATAGCATCATTTCATCATACATGTCTTCGAGCCATATCATATGTCATCATCATTATCATTACCATGCATATCATCATGCATATCATATCATAGGTGATCATCCCTATTTCACATCAATATCATCATCATCATCATCATCATCATCATCATGCATATCATCATGCATATAATATCATGGGTGATCATCATATCACATCACATATCATCATCATCATCATCATGCATATCATCATGCATATCATATCATGGGTGATCATCATTATTTCACATCACATATCATCATCATCATCATCATCATCATCATCATCATGCATATCCTCATGCATATCATATCATGGGTGATCATCATATCACATCACATATCATCAACATCATCATGCATATCATCATGCATATCATATCATGGGTTAATTTTCATCTTTTATCTTTAAATTTGATCACCACATCACCCATTTCTCATATCATCAATTTCATCATCCCTTCAGGCAAAGACCTCCGACAGGGTTCCCAGCATTCTAGCCATCCCATGGCCACCGGGCTTCCGGCCCCCCACATTCCGGGCATCTCGCATCTCAACTAGCATCACGAGGCATTCCCTTCGGGCAGAAACCTCTGACATGGCTTTCGGCCTTTACCCTTCTAGACATGCATCTCGCACCCCAATCCTGGCATCGCGAGGCATTCCTTTCGGGCAAAGACCTCCGACAAGGCTTCCGGCCCCCCACATTCCGGGCATCCTGAATCTCCCAGGGAATTTCAGCAATGTATCTCTATACATTCCGAGCATCATCCGCCATCACAACCATCTCCTCATTTACCATCATCCATGTTCACTAGTATTTTATTCACATTTTAACATGGCACATGGCATGATATCAAACAAATCATACTAGGCATGACATTCACACATGCATTGATTCAATTTCCATACATATGCCAAGACCTTATTCACATGTGCATCTCAATTCAATATCATAGACATATCAAGACTTTATCACATGTGCATCTCAATTCAATATCATAGACATATCAAAGCTTTATTACACATGCAACATAAATTAATTGAATGGAATCTATGGACAATGAAATAATTCCTTTTTATTTATTTATTTATTTATTATTATTATTATTATTATTATTTAATTTTATTATCATATTTATTTATTTTCACAAATAAATATTAAAATCAATATCTATAATTTCCCAAAATCACAAAATTCAAGCAATTATTAAACAAACCCATAGGATGATAATTACTTGCAAAATTCATGGCCAAATTGAATTTCACACAATTTCACAATTTCACAATTTCCACAAAATAGCACATAATATTCGGATAATGACCAGAATGCACAGTTTCTGAGTAAATTCGATTAAAATATTCATATGGCCTCCACAAATTATGAACTTTTGCAGAGTAATAGCCAAGACATTTTCGCACAACTTTCATGAATAACTTCAAGCCAGATTCTTTTTATATTATTTTATAAAACCTCACGAAGCTTCTGGATCCATTACCGCATCGTCCAGTAAACACATCTCCGAAATATTGAGATTTCACCTAGCTATTCTATTTATTTTCCTCTGAAATTTAGATATGTTATATATCAAGGTATCTTATACAAGTTTCATGAAGAGATCCAAGTAAAATAACCAGAGTATAGTCATCATTTAGGTCCTTGAAGTCTCGGGTATCTCAAAATACACCACCAGAATCATTTTCTTCAAGATCTAGTCGATTCACTAGGCTATACTTGTTCATTTCACTTCAAATTTGAGTATGTTGTATTTTAAGATGTCTCCTACAACTTTAATGAAGAAACCGAAGTGAGATTCTCAACAAAAATCAACATGCAACCATGAATCCAGCAAGAGGTCAGTAAAAACTCTCCAGATCTGAGGTCTCCGTATAGCAAGACTTTAACCCCTCAAATCTCCATCATGTTTCACTAAATTTCAGTATGTTATAGTACAATATGTTAGCTACAACGTTCATGAAGAAATCGAAGCTAAAATCGGACTCCAATTACACATGTAAGCTCAAACAAGTTACGGACTCACACAACCCGAGCAAGAACAGTCACACGACTTAAGAACAAACCAACCTTACCTCGGTTTTTCTCACTTAAAACACCCAAAATCTAACCAAAAAAAAATATACAAGCATGCAAGATAAGTTAGAGGACTCCACTTGCCTCTAGGGTGAACAAACGACGGCGTACGGCGGATGGACACGGCGGCGACGGTGACTCCCTCCTTCCTCTCTCTCTCGGCCTCTCCCTCTTTCTCTCGAAATCTCTCTCTCTCTCGCACCCTCTCTCTCGGCCAAAAGAAATCCGGCCACCTTCTCTCTCTCCTCTCCTCTTATACCCCCTAGAGCCCATCATTACTAATGATTGTTTTGCCTCAATAATGGCCAATGCATGGCCTTCCCCTTTGCCACTTGGCAAGGTCCATGCATGGGCCGGCCACCTCTTCCTTTGGGCCTTAATGGGCCGGCAATAGCCCTTCCGTGGGCCTCCATTTGGGCTGGCCATTCGGCCCACTAAGCTTAGGCCAATGGGCCTAAGGCCCATTCCTAAAAATTAACCCCCTTCTTTTTTTTTCTTTTTTCTTTTTTCTTTTTTGAATTCCTTTCTATAATTATTTCCAAATTCAAATTCTATCTTGGCCAAAGTCTTGGGGCATTTTATTTATTGAAATTTAATTTTTAAAGCACATGGCCAAGCAAAAATTATTAATCTATTGAATTTGAATTTCCACAACCATAAGCACAAATCACTCAATTAAAAGACTAATGGCTAAAACATAAGCCATGGAAATTTTTATCACCTAATTAAAGACTTTAACACACCTTATGGCTTGGCTTTGAATTTTGGGATGCCACACGAAGAGGAGTCAACAAACAGCTTCGTGGAGTGGCTGTTGATTGGCGTGCATACGTGGGGCAGCAGAAAAGAATTCGGTGGAAAATGGTGGCCGACCGGTTGGGGTGTTGGCGCCAGGAGCTGCAGTAGAGGAATCGGTGGAATTCGTGGACTGGCCGAGTGAAAGAGAGAGGGACAATGGAGGGGGCTTTGGTGGCGTTGAAGATGACTCGGACGTGGTGGCAAGCTAGCGAGAGAAGGCAGCAATTTTCGATGGATGCAGCTTGGAACAAAACGGAAGAGAAACCGTGAAGATTGATAGGAACAGAGGAGGTGGACAGTAGAGTAAGAGGGAGAAGGTAGAGATGAGTGAGAGATGGAGGGGCCCTTGGCCTTATTTTTCCAAACTTGATCCTCAAGGTTCATTCTAGGCCAAGCATATATCCTTGGCTCACATGGAACCACACTTGCATTCCTCACAACCTCTTGAAATGGTCCAAAGACCATAAGAAATGGGGGCACACGAATTTCATAACAAATGGCTTCAATTGGACTTAAATTCTCTCTTGAATTAATCCCAAACGACCACAATAAATTCAATTTATCACCCATTGATCATCTTTGCATTTTTCCTCACTCAAGAATCCATCTTGCATCTCAGTTTTGTAACTAAAATTAATCCCCGGCTTTAATTGAACAAAAACGACCTAGCGACGACTTTTTTCCCAAAAAGTCTCTGTTATCGAAAAAATCTTCTGAGACTGAGTCATGGGTCCTAGAATTTATTGTGACTGACATAATCTTCAATTTATGAATTCGGAGTTGAATCAGAGGTTAATTTTCATTTGGCGCGTTTTTAGCGTGACCTAGACTACCGGGTAGTTTTCAGAATTTTTTAAGACAAATGACCCATGGTCGATTTTCTTCGAGCCACAATGAACCCACTTGACTTAATGATGACTCTCGATTGTCATGAAAATCTCGATGATTCAATTATGGACACAGGGTACCAAAATGACAGTGAAATCAAATTAGTATCAATCGACGAGAATTTTCCAATTTAGTGGAGTCACCCACGATTGGCTACATATTTCAGTCGAACAGACCTATCTCTGATCTTAAATCAATTTTTAACTGTGCCATAACGGCCTCTAAAGATAAGCATAGTCAAGAAGTCAATTCTTGATTGAGTTCTCAAGTCTATTGCCTTAAAATTTCTTATTAGCTTACCTTGACAGTCTAGTTATCTCGAGAGTAATCGGCTCGAGAATAACCCTATAAACGCGTCAATGAAATGCCCAATTAATTCAGTAGGAAACAGGCTGAAAAATTCAGGATGTCACATTTTGAGCTAACGATCTTTTAATAGCTAGAAATATTGCACCAGGACTTATGAAAGGTCAAAGTGACACAAGGCTTCCATATTTTGATGGAAATGACTACAAAATCTAGAAGAATAAAATGAAAGCGTTCATCAGATCTAAGGATATATTGGAGTGGGATGTAGTCCTGAGTGGGATGTAGTTCTGAGAAGCATAAGACTTGAATCTTCTCTATCCGAAGAAGAAGACAAAAACCAGAAGTCATAGCTTTATTTGATGCGGACATTACTAAAAGAGACGTATTAGATGCTAAAGTAGTTATTCATTATACTATGTATTATCTCCCACTGAGCATAATTGAATTTCTTGATGTGAAACAACAAAAGAAATTCAGGACAAATTGCATGTGACATACGAAGGTACTGATCAGGTTAAGGAGATAAAGATAGACATTCTTCTCTAGCAATACAAAGTCGTAACTGACATATTAGTAGATTTATTGACATTGTTAATAGGCTGGCATATCAAGGGCAACCTATATCAGACCCTATGAAAGTGAACAAGATACTTTGTGGACTATCAAAAGAATGGAAAAACATTAAGATGTCCATTCGTTAAACTCAAAAAGATATCACCTCTCTTTGTGGATAAACTCGTGGGAACACTCCAATCTTATGAAGAGGATCGTTTGAATGATGAAGGAGACACCAAAGGTAAGAAGGCAATAGCTTTAAAATATAATCTTGGCTTTGATGATTTAGACTCTGAAGATGACGTGGAAGACGACGAGAAAATCACGCTCATGGTAAAAAAGCTTCAAAAGATGGCTAGAAAAGGAAGGAAGTTCAAAGGAAACAGATCCTTCAAATCGTTTGAGTAAAAGAGAAACTTCAATGAAAGAGACGAAAACAAAGACATTATTTGTTTCAAGTGCAAGAAACAAGGAAATATTAAATCTAGTTATTTTCTTCTAATGAAAAGAAAGAACAAGCATGAGAAAACAAATAAAGCACTGAAGGCCGAAACGTGGAGCAATACTAGGTGCGAGGAAAGCGACGAAGAATATGCCAACATATGTATGATTGCAAATTCTGATTTTGAGGAAGAAATCGACGTAAGTAATTTTGATATTCATAATGAAGTAACTAGCTATATAGATTAATTATTTACTGATTACAAAGCAGCACTTAGAAAATTCTCAAAATTGAATAAGGAAAATTCAAAACTGAGACAATAGGATTCTTTACAAAAAGAAAAGATTGAAAATTTTCAAAAAGATCATTTTCAAACAAAAGAAAATCATGAATCTGTTTTAAAAGAAAATAATCTTTTGAAAAAGGAGATTTCAGATGTTACAAAAATATTTTTAGTTGGATAAAAAACTTTGGAACATATTTTGTCCATCATAATTTCTTATTGTTGGAGAAAACGTCTTCAAGTGATTTTGATGATGCCCAAACTATCCTTAGTATATCACTTACTATGTTGTTTGTAGATATTTAGACCAAATGACTACGCAACATCCATGGTATGATCCATTGGAAAGAAGTTTTGCAAATGTCTTGTTGTCACCCCCCGATCCTCAAGCGTGTGCCCATCCCTCACTGGTCGATTAAAAATGCAATGTCCCAGGACGCATCGCCGACCCATTCATTTTAAAGCACATGCGGAAGCACATAAATAATCCCCAGACAATAACACAATGGGATAGGAAAGTAGGACTCCAAATTTTCAAACTAAAACAAACCTCTTATAAACTAACATGTTTATTTACAACCTCAGGCTGTTCACAAAACATTAGCTCAACAAAAAGGGAACAGTCCTATGACCCACTAGTTAGACATGTTCGCCGATTCTTCGGTCTTCACCTTCCCAGACTCCGGGGCTTCCGTTCCTTCACCAACACCATCTAAAGACCTGAAAAATGGTTATACAATAATTAGTGAGACAATGTCTCAGCGAGTTCTACTCACTAAGACTCAATTAGGAAGAAAATACGCCTTAAGGGCTGCCTAAGCACAAACACGAGTCGGAGGTCTTACCTTTGCATCTGTTCCTTCCTGCATATCAGTATATCTCATAGATACACAAATCACATCAATTCAATCGGATTGAACTATCGATCAATCGACTCAGTCGATTACATGTCATCACGACATTCTCTCGGTCGGCCCAATCAATACTATCTATAAAGTCCGACCACCTTGTGGACAGCTTACTTTAAGCTGAAAATAGATAGTAGCTTGCCTCATGGTTAAAAAATGATATACCGTTCCTTCTCCAAGATGACATATAGAGTCATCGAGCTGATATGTATACTATTCCTTCTCAAGATGACATATAGAGTCATCAAGCTAATATGCATAATATTCCTTCTCCAATATGACATATAGAGTCATCGAGCTGATATGCATACAATTCCTTCTCCAAGATGACACATAGAGTCATCGAGCGGATATGCATACTATTCCTTCGTAAGATGACATATGGAGTCATCGAGCTGATAAGTATACTATTTTAGTCAACCAGTGATTTCTCAAGTTTTATCATACCCGATAAAAATACTTGTGTGTGGGTACACGGTCGGCCTTAGCCAAAATACAATAATTTCATTTCCATAAATCCCATTATTTTATATGGTCCACCAAAATATTTTTGGCATTGTAAACCGATGCTCGGTTATTTTCCAAGTAATTACTGAAATTAAATAAATTTAGGAATAAATTCCTAAAATGCAAATCACACAAAATTTGTAGAAATTAAAGCTCAATTAAATAAACAGATCACACCATCACAATCAGCATAAAATTCCGGTTATAGGTTATCCTGGTTTAATTTCCCGAAAATAAATAAATAATTAAATAATTACAGAAATTAATTAAATAATGCCAATAAATACCAAAAATGCATACTTAGGCCCGTAAAGCCTAATTATATGCCGGAATGGGCCCAGAAAAATTCCAAGACTCGTTAAATAAATATTAGAGCCTATCTATTAGCTAATTACATAAAACTAACCATCTAACATGCATCGGCAATTAACTAATTCACTAAACTATTCTTAGTCTAAACTAATCAACCCTTAAGCGTCATTAACCTACTAAGCGAGGATTAGTGAGTTAAACTCACTTGTTAATCGAACCGCTTAGTTCAATTTGACGGGGATGCGACAGAGATCAACTCTCTCCAAAGCAGGCCTAGCTTTCGAGGCTGGGAACACCTCCAAAACGGGCCAAAGGTGCTGCTAGAAACCCACTTCTTTAGCTTCTGTTTGGGGGCTGAAATGGCTGGATGGAGGCTCGGTTGGGGCGAAAATGGGCTGAGTTGAGCCGAGGGGACCAAATCGGGTTCAAGTGGTAGTGGTGGAAGCTCCAGCGGTGACTCACGGTGGCGGAGGTGAGCTAGACAGCTCTGGCACGGCCTGAGGAAGTAGGGACGGATGGCTAGACGTCGGAGTCACGTGGTGAGGACGGTGGTGCAAGTGTGAGGAGGAGCGATGAACGATAACGAGCGGTGGTCAGCTAGGCTGCTAGCTGCTTCGGCGGCTCCTCTAACTTACTGGATGTCGAACAGCAGTGGAGGGAGGGGGCGAGGGTGTTGACGATTGAGAAGGGGAAGAGGGGACCAAAAACTTGAATGGGCCCTATCATGGTCTCTCCATATCCCTTGTGTTCCCTTGACTATTCCTCCACCACCAGTTGCATCCCTAGGCTGAAAACCAGCCATCAAGGCTCCTTCTTGCACACTTGAAATAGTCCAACAGCCATAGGAGGTGGGGGGCTACGAATTTCAAGGATTTCCCTTCTAATTGGATATTAAAAGCTTCTTGAATCCACTCAATTTGGCCTCTATAACTTCTGTTATCGAGTCAATAATCAAATTGATATTTTTCCTCACTAATTAAACCATCTTGCATCCCTATTGTGCAATCAGAAATGATCCATGACCTTTTTTGTACAAAAACGGCCCTAGAACGACTTTTTCCCAAAAAGTCTCGGTTTGCAGAAAAATCTTCAGAGACTGAGTCAACGTTCCTAAAATGATTTGTGACATGATAAAACTTTTAATTTCTGAAATTGGATTCAAATTCGCAGTTAATTTCACTCTGGCGCATTTGGAGCTTGACCTAGACTACTGGGTAGCTTTCAAAAAATTTTAGTGCAAATGAATCGTGGTCGATTTTCTTCGAGCTACTATGAATCCACTCGACACATTGGCAACTCTTGGCTATCGTGAAAATCTCGAGGGTTCAAATACGGACACATGGTACCAAAACGATAGAAAAATCAATCTAATGCTGGTCGACAATAATTTTTCAATTTAGTGGAGTCACCCATGTTTAGCCACACATCTCATTCGTATCGACCTATTTATGATTTCTAAGTGATTTTTAACTGTGCCGTAATGATCTCTGCAGATGAACACGGTCGAGTAGTCGGGTCTGGGTTGAATTCTCAAGTCTATTGCATTAAAATCCCTCAATGACTTCCTCAGATAGTCTAGTTATCTCACGATGATCAGCTCTGAGAACATTCCTATAGGTGCGTTAATGAAATGCTCGATTAATTTAATTGAAAGCAGAAGTGAAAAATCCAAGATGTCACACCTGTTATAACAAAAGGCATTAGTCAACCTAAAAGATTAGGTACTGATGATGTTTATGTCGAAGCAGTAAAAGATCAAGTTGATGGTGATGTAACAACCAAGTATGTTAGATGATGTTCGTTGGGTCAGCTAAAGAGCCGTTGAAAAATCTAGATTTGCACAGCAACAGAATCAGAATTTGAAGGATCTGGATTTGCACAACAGCAGAATCATAATAAAGCATGTAGTATAGTAGTTAGGTTGTCTAAGAGGTCAGTCAGAAACTATAGTGAGAAGACAACAGTAGTTGCTATTTTTGGTTAACCTACAAAAGTCCCAAGAAATAAGTTATATAGGCAGTCCCTTCCTAGACAGCAGCTCAACGAAAACTCTGCAACAATCATCTGTTTCTTTGAATCATCCTTAACGGATAGATTGGGGAAGAGTATAAAATAGAATACCATGAAGATCCAAAGAGAGGAAGATACATAAAAGATCAAGTAACTTACATACTATTATCTTTAGCTAAAAGCTTTATGTTCTACTGTTTTGATTGTCATGCTGTTTAGCAATTGTGCTACGGATTAAGTGTACAAGTGTAAGAGTAGCAACTAAGTCCAAATAATGTGATCTATCATGTAAAGGATCAGTGCATGCCGTTTGTAACTTCAGTGCTTGCTGTTTGTAAATTTCCAAGTAGATTGTTAGTGAAATCTAGCCCATCTTGAGACTGTTAGTCTGAAGAGTGGACGTAGGCTTAAGGATAAAGCTGAACCACTATAACTATCTGTATCCCACCGTTTTTCATCTCCTTAAGTACATTGGCATACAATTAGTGAGTATTTACATAAATATCAAGTTTAAGTGATCTTTACTTAGCAATTAGTTAATTTTCGCGAAAGATCGCCAAGGTTTGAGAACAACCTATTCACCCCCCTCTAGGTTGTATTGTTAGCCTCAATAATTGATATCAAAACTCTGTTGTTCATTATCTGAAGTGCATCTCTTCTACAAAGAGCCTTTATTATGGCTAACCTTAGTAGCTTCTTTACCACTAACGCTCAAGCTCCTAGCAAGCCGCCATACTTTGATGGAAGCAACTATGGCTACTGGAAAAGCTGTATACCTGGATATGTGGGATGTAATAGCAAATGGTCTAGAAATACCAGCTCATGTTCAACAAGAAAGTGAAGTAGTAGCAACTGTCGACAATACAAAAGAAGATAAAAAAAAAAAGAGCCACTCTTAATGCTAAAGTTAAACACCTCCTGTATTGTGCATCATCACCTTCTAAGGTTAAGAGAATCTCTTCTTGTGATATAGCGAAGGAAATCTGGGATCACATTTTATTGACATTTGAAGGAACAGAAAGAGTCAAAGAAACAAAGCTAACCATCTTACTTGGGAACTACGGGCTATTTAAGATGAAGTATGATGAAACAACAACACAAACATTTACATGACTCACTTAAGTAGTGAATGGGCTTGCTCTTCAAGAAAAATATACACATATGCTAAGAAAGTAAACAAATTACTACAAGCCCTTCCCAAAAAATTGAGTACCGTGAAGACCTCACTGCGGGAAACCATGAGGATTCGACCAATCACGATGGACGAGCTTATAGGAACATTCATGTCCTATGAAGTTGAACTTCAAAATGAAGAAAGCAACTCCAAAGGTAAGAAAGTCATTATGTTTAAAGCTAATTATGTTGATACAGGTGGAGATATATCCTCTGATGATGAAGAAAGTGATGAAGACATGGCATTACTGACAAAGAAGTTTGAAAGTTTCATGAGCAATGGAGGAAATTATAAAAGAAGAAGATCATCTAAATATCATGATGAGAAAATGCCTTACAAGAATAAGGAAGAATCCAAATGTAAGGATATTGTATGCTATGAATGTAGAAAACCTAGGCACATAAAGCTAGAATGTCCATCCAAAAGAAAAAGAAAGGGAAGTTTGAGAAGAAGAAAAATGCATTGAAAGCTTAAATATGGAGTGACACCAAATGTGAGTCAAGTGATGAAGAATAAGCAAATTTTTGTCTCATGGCTGACTTAGAACTAAAAGAAGATAAGGTAAAATAATCTAAACTATCTTATGATGAATTGTAAGATTTTTAAAAGAAATGTTTGAAAAACATCAAAAGGCTTCTAAAAGAATTTCTGCTCTAAAAAGAGAGGTTCACGATCTTACTACTAAAAACCTCATTAGAAAAACTCTCATTGACAACCTTAAGAAAGAACTTGACCTTCAAATAGATCAGGTAAAGCTCCTATAGGTCGAGAATGAGAATGTGAAATTTCGAAAATCAGCACCAAATTTTCTCTTGATTCAAAAACCTTACAGCACATTCTCTCTATTCAAATCCTTCATTACAACAAGAATGGCCTTGGACGCAAAGGAAATGAAGAAGAGACGAATCCTTTTCCAAAAACAAAAGATAGATTAAAGCATAGGCCTCCTGCACACTTTTACAAGTCTCATTTCTTTCAAAATTTCACTTAAGCTACCAGTAAGAAATTTCCTGAGTGTTCAAATTGTAAAGGATACATCCATTTCAAAATGGACTGTCTAGCCAAAGAAATTTAGGAAAACTGGCTGCTCTCTGAATAAAAACCTAACCACAAGGGACCCGGGCTTATGTGAGTACCAAAGAAAAGATGAGATTTACTTTGATTTCAAGTTATCTTGAAGAAAAACGAGTGGTATCTAGACAGTAGGTGTTCTAGACACATGATTGGAGACGATAGCAAATTGGTAATGCTTACAACCATAGATGGAGGCACAGTCACATTTGGAGGAAAAGATAAAAGAAGAATTATCGAGAAAGGAAACATTAGGTTGGGAAATCTAGTTGTTGAAGATGTTTCATTTCTACAAGGGCTAAAGCACAATCTCCTTAGTATAAGTTAACTCGTGACAAAGGATACAAAATAAAATTCAAGAAAGGTAAGTTCATTGACATCGGCAAAGACAAATCACAAACATTCAATGGGAATAGGTATGACAACATGTACTTACTTGACATCAACTTTGAGGAATCATGCTGTTTAATGCATATCAAGAACGTGATCTATGGCATAAGAAATTAGGTCATATTAATGCAAACGAGAACTAGAAGATATCTTCCAAAAATATAGTTTGTGGTTGACCAAAAATCAATTACAACAAGTGTGAAATTGTAATGCATGCATGCTGAAAAACATATGAGAAACTCTTTTAAATCTACCAAAGCTATTGCTACTAACAGATCTTATGGACCTATTTGGACCAATGCGAACAATCAGTCTAGGAAGAATACAATAATGTCTAGTCATAATGGATGACTATTCAAGATTTACTTGGGTGATGTTCTTATCACATAAAAATGAAGCATTTTATTCCTTTGAGAAATTTGCTCAACAAGTTCAAAATGAGAAGGGATACTGTATCACCACCATCAAAACTAACCATGGAAGAGAATGACAACCAAAGCTTTGCTGAGTATTTTGATGAAAATGGAGTGGAACACAACTTCTCCATTGCCCATATTCCTCAATAGAATCGGGTGGCAAAAAGAAAAAAAATCGATCGCTGTAAGAAATGACAAGAACAATGTTAGTTGAAAGTAATGCACCTACTTTTTTCTGGGTTGAAGCTGTTGCCACCGTATGTTACACTCTCAATAGAGTATTACTGAGACCTATGATAGAAAAGATTCTATACGAAATATACAAGGGAAGAAAACCTACTCTGCACAACTTCTATGTATTCAGATGCAAATGTTTCATTCTGAGGAATACAAATGACAACATTGGGAAGTTTGATGCATGAGGTAATAAAGGTATCTCTCTTAGTTATTTAACTACAAGTAAAACCTATGGAGTCTTTACTAAAGATTAAAAGGTAGTGGAAGAATCCATAAATGTAAAATGCATGGATGATCAAAAGGGAGTACAGACTGATGACTGTGAAAATGCCATACATATATTTGCACTAGTCGCTCATAAACAGCAGCAAACGCAACCACCAGCTGATCTTTCAAATCATGTTTCAATCTTCCAAAGATTGGAGATTTAAGACCGAGCATCCTAAGGAACAAATATTAGGAAAAGTGGATGAAGGAATCAAAACAAAATCATTTCTCAAAGGTATAATCAATTCCTTAGCTCTTATATCTCAATTCCAGCCCACGGAAGTCAAAAATGCTCTCAAAGATGAATGCTGGATTGAAGCCATGCAAGAGGAATTACATCAATTCAAAGTAAATGACATGTGGGAACTAGTTGCAAGACCCAAGGATCAGACGGTAATTGGAACCAACTAGGTATTTAGAAACAAACTTGACGAAATAGGTAATGGTGTATGTAACAAAGCAAGATTAGATGCATCTAAGGAAAGTTTAGGTTGTGTTCTCATGCAGGATGGTAAAGTTGTGGCTTATGCCTCTAGACAATTAAAGGCTCACGAGAAGAACTACCCCACTCATGATCTGGAGTTGGCGGCGATTGTATTTGCCTTAAAAATATGGCGGCACTATTTGTATGGTGAAAAATGTGAAGTTTTTACTAATCACAAGAGTCTAAAATATTTTTTTACTCAGAAAGAATTCAATATGAGGCAGAGAAGATGGCTAGAACTTCTAAAAGATTATGACTTATTAATCAATTATCATCCAGGTAAAGCTAATGTGGTAGCTGATGCCTTGAGTTGTAAATCCTTTGGAAATATGGTAGCATTCCTCATTTCTCAAAAGCCTATTCTTGAGGATATGAGAAAGTTGGACCTGGAGGTTTTGGTCCATCGACTTGATGCTCAATTAGCTAATCTTCGAGTACAACCGACATTGATTGACAAAATCAAGGCTAAACAAAATGAAGAGCCTCAGTTGAAGAATATCAGAGAATGTGTAGAAGCTGGGAAACAACACAACTTTAGTATCCACGTAGATGGGTCATCGAGGTTTCGTGGTCGATAATGTGTTCTCGATGATTCAGAATTGAAAAAGGAGATATTACAAGAAGCTCATAGCACTACATTCTCAATTCATCTGGAAAGCACTAAGATGTACAGGGATTTGAGAGGAAACTTCTGGTGGATCAATATGAAGAAAGATATTGTAAAGTTTGTCGACCAATATCTAATTTGCCAACAACTAAAAATTGAGCATCAAAAACCAAGTTGCCAGCTACACCCACTTGAAGTACCTAAATGGAAGTGGGAGCATATTACCATGGATTTCATCGTCAGTTTATCAAGGACGCCTAGTGGTAAGAATGCTAAATGAGTGATTATCGATCAATTGACTAAATTTGCACACTTTTTGTCTTATCGATTCGGCCTTTCACTTGAGGATGTGGTGAAGCGATACATTAATGAGATAGTGAAACTTCATGGAGTTCCAATGAGTATTGTTTCTGATAGAGATCACAGGTTTGTGTTTAACTTTTGGAAGGGTTTACAAGGGGAACTAGGTACTCAACTCAACTTTAGTATAGCTTTTCACCCATAGATGGATGGTCAGTCAGAGAGAACCATTCAGACATTAGAGGATATGCTACGATCATGCGTTACTGACTTTGGTGGTTCATAGGACGAACACTTGCACTTGGCGGAGTTTTCTTATAATAACAACTATCATTCCAGTATTAAAGATGGCTCCTTTTGAAGTTTTGTATGGGCGTAAATGTAGAACTTCAGTTTGGTAGGACAATGTTGGTGAGAAAAGGTTAATCGGCCCCGAGTACATACGACAATTAGAAGAGAAAATCAGGCTCATTCGAAAGCGTTTAAAAATAGCTCAAAGCTGTCAGAAAAGCTATATGGACCTTAAAAGGCACAAAGTAGAATTTAATGTAGAAGACCATGTATTCGTGAAGGTTTCTCCTATGAAAGGCGTCATAAGATTTGGCACGCATAGTAAATTAAGTCCAAGGTACATGGGACCATTCTTGATATTAGAAAATATTGGTGAAGTTGCTCATAAACTGGCTTTACCACTAGCATTATCTGGAGTCCATAATGTGTTCCATGTGTCATTATTATGCAAATATGTGCCAAATCCTGATCACGTACTAGATTTTACACCATTAAAGTTGAGAGAAAACTTATCGTATGAGAAGCGGCCAATTCATATTGTTGATAAGAAAGATCAGGTGTTGCGACGATGCACTATTCCTTATGTGAAGATCCAGTGGCAAAACCACACGAAGAGGGAGGCCACTTGGGAACTCGAGGAGGAAGCAAGACATAAATACCCTCACTTGTTTCATGATTGAGGCATGTGTAAATTTGAAGGACGTTTTTTTAAGGAGGCCAAAATGTAAAATTTGGGCTTTGAAAGTAATAAAAAAAGGGGGGGGTTTAAAAAGTCAACAAAAGAAGCTGAAGGAGAATAGTGGAAGTTGTGGCACCTTGAACCACCTTAGGTCACCACAGGCACCTATTGGTACACCTAATGAACGCTAGTTACATCTCTTAAAAGAAGCGTCACAGTTCATAGACATTTTTTTTTTGAAAAACGGTCCCAGCGCGACTCATTAGCGGAAGCATAATTTAATATCACCATCTCCCCCTCCATCAATCATGATACAATGGCACACCACTAACATCATAAGAAAAGATAAAGCCACGACACTTTTATTTACATATTTTCATGATGGGTTTTTCTCGGGTCGGTACATCAAAAGAAAGGCCAAGACTTGTAGCTACACTCAGCCATAACCCCAAAAAGAAACACTCGACCCACTCTGTCTATTGTGCAAGATCCCCCATCAACTAGTGTCAGCTATCATCCCAAAAAGTTACAGCTCCTACTCTTCACGCACGGGCCCTCACACCCATCTTGGTGCATCAGGCGGTGGCAGTGGCAACATCCCACGCATCACTCCGTTTCGACGAACATGAACGGATATGAACTCCTGAATGACAGGGCCCTCAGCCAAGGCCACGTCATACATCACTAAGGCGCGAACTCGAATAAATGTCAGACCAGGAATGGTGGAACAGTCGATCTCCACACACTCGACCTCTACATCCGAAGGAAGGCCGTAAAAGATGCCCCGCGTGACGGTAGGGAGCGGCATCCTGCTAATCTGAAATGTCGGTCCCCAAAGGAGTGAGTACAACCACTCAGCAGGTAAAGGACCAATAAACCACTCAATGCATCATGCAATACAATCATCACAATCATAGCATCACATTTCATTAAAGCATCCGTGCATAATTTGCCTTGATATCATGCACATGTCATCACACCTCATGTACATACATTATCATATAGTCATCATCATCATGTCATTCACTTACCATCATCATGTCACATGTACTATCATGCCATAGGTGTACATATATCCATGCACTCATCATCATCATATCATATGTATCATCATGCCATAGGTGCACATACATCCATGCACTCATCATCATCATGCATCCATGCACTTATCATCATCATATCACATGCACTCATCATCATTATGTCATACATATACCATCATGCATAATTCAGTTTCAATTCCCCAATTTCATCCTTTCATTTTGGGCCGCCACATTTCTCTTTCTCGGGACCAATGTTTGCATCCCACATTCAACACTTGCGCCCAATCCTGGCATCGCGAGAACCCTCCGGCACAATACCTGCTGGGCATCCGGCACCCCCACGCTCTGAGCATCTCGTACCCCAACTAGCATCACGAGGACCCTCCAGCACAATGCCTGCCAGGCATTCGGCCGTACCTTTCTAGCTAGGCATCTCGCACCCCAACTGGCATCGCGAGGCATCCCTCGGCACAATACCTGCCGAGCTTCTGGCTCCCCCACTCTCCGGGCATCTCAAAACTCCCGAGGACCCTCTGGCATCCGCCCATTCCAGGCCACTGGGCAACCGGCCGTACCCTTCTAGCCAGGCATCCCGACACTCCCGAGCCATCGTCGGCTCACACCTCCGACGACCTTCTCACTTATCTCAATTCACATCTTCAATTATAGTTCAATTTTAACATGGCATGTGATGTGATGGCAAATCAAGATCATTTTCATCCTTTGATTCACACATGCATCTCCAATCATCATCATACATGCAGCAAGACATAACCATTCATAAAAATACAATTCATGGAGTCCATACAATTTAGAATAGTCCATTTACCGTGCCTTTTTGAAGTTTACTAAATTCCAGCTTGTACCATTTTAGAAAATGTTTGAATTAAATATCCATATGGTTCTAAAAAATCATGAAATCAGGACATGAGATAGACAAAACAATAAGATAATAATTTCGTGAAGAATACATGCCTTAAAGAGTTTCACACAAGAAGATATAATTCACACAACTAGAGCATGCAATTTCGGATAGAAACAGACTGCGTAATTTTTGAAATAATTCGATTAAAATACCCGACTGACCTTTGAAAATTATGAAATTTTACCAGGTTATATTAAAGACACTAAAGTAGATTTTCCATGCAGACATCTAGGCCGGATTCGTTCTAGATAATTTTATATAGACGTCCGAAGCTCCTGATTCTAGTACCGAAACGTCCAGTATAGCTACCTCAGAAATATCGAGTTTTCACCCACTTATCCTTCTTCGTTTCCTCTGAAATTTGGATATGTTGTGCCTCAAGAGGTCCCCTACAACTTTTATTAAGGGATATATTTTAAATTTCCAGAGAATAGTCACCATATAGGTCCTAGAAGTTTCGGGTGTCCAGTACCGTGTTTCCAGATTTACCGTCTTCAAGAGAAAGTCGATTCACTAGTCTACACTTGCTCATTTTACCTGAAATTTGAGTATGTTAGTCTTTAGGATTTTCTCTACAGTTTTCATGAAGAAGTCGAATGGAAATTCTCGGTAGAAAGCAACATGTAACCCACAAAACTACCAAAATGTCAGCAAAGCAGTTCCAGATCTAGTGTCTTCGTAGGAGAAGGGTTTCACCCCTAAAATCTCAGCCTTTCTCTCTCAAATTTTATTATGTTATACTTTGAGATGTTGTCTACAACTTTCATGAAAAAGTCAAATTAAAAATCTAACTCGAGACATGCATGAAAGCCTCCACAAATTTCTGGGTCGGGCAGTATACACGAAATCAGCAAGCATCTTCAAGAACAAACCACATTTGCTTCGGTTCCTTGCCTCTAAACATCCAAGAATTCAACCACACATGCAAGACGCACATGCAAGAGTAGAAATTGATCCTAACTTGCCTCTAAGATCAAGCAAACGACGGCACACGGACGGCGCACGGATGGCGAACGGACAGCAACGGCTCCTTCTTCTCCTCTCTCGGCTTCCCCTTCTCTCTCGCCACTCTTCTCTCTCGCCACTCTCTCTCTCTCTCTCTCTCTCTCTCTCGCAACTCTCTCTCTCTCTTTGGCTTGGCCGAAAACCCCCCAACCGGCCACTCTCTCTCCTCCTTTTATTTCCCCTAATTCCCATCATTAGCAATGATAGTTTGCCTCTCCACAAGCCAATGCATGGAGCCTTCCTTTATGCCACTTGGCAAGGCTCGTGCAAGATGGGCTTGGGCTTGGAAGAAGTGGGCTGGCCACTGCTCCCCTCCTTGGTCGACGGCCACCTCTCCATGGGCTTCAATGGGCCGGCCAATTTGGCCCACTTTAGGTCCATACTCTTGGGCCTAAAGTTTAATCCCTAATAAACCCTAATTTCACTTTTAATAATTCATCTTTAATTCTTTCTTTTATAGATTCTAAATTTTAAATTTCACATGGTCAAAATCTTGTAACATTTTATCTATAGGAATTTAGTCTATGAGGTGCATAGCCAAGAATAGATTATTCTCATTAATTTATCCTATAATACTAATTCCAAAAATTCATGAACACAAGCATATATCACTTAGTCTTAAGAGAAAACTAATGTCTTGAATTTTTGGGATGCCACAGAACTTTGGTTGTTTTTTTAAAGAGAAGAGAGAGGGAGGGCTTGGGCAGAAATGAAACAGGGGAAAGAAAGAAACAGGGGAGAGGGGAGAAAGAAGAGAAAAGAAAAAGGGGAAAAAGGGAAAAAAAATTTCCATGCTCGCGATCCGGATACCTCATCAAGCTGACTGAATTTCATTTTGCAACGCTGGTAAATGATCGAAGCCTTTAATCGTCTATTCAAACAAATCATCACAATTAGGGCTCGAAATTCGGATTCTTGGAGATTTTAGTGGTGAAGTCCGATTTTTGAGTCATTGAGCTGCTTTTTTTTATGGAAATGATAATTTAGGATGTTATGAAACTATAGCATTTTACGAATTATAATTTGAGCTTACGGTTTGTCCGGAACGGAATTTTTAAGTTGGGGGCATGTTTTGGAACTATAGCTAACTGTAGTTTTGGGCCCAACTTTTAGTCATTTTGAGAGATGTTTTGGGGTGGCTGAGTTGGGGATGTTGTAGTATGTCAAGAGAAATATCTAAGGACTATAAGACGGCTTGAAAAGGAATTTTGTGGAGGAAGTTATGGCACGACAAAGTTAGCGCATGGGCCGTGCCTAGCGGACAACAATAGGTTTCCATTAAATGCGAGCTTTCATTGGCACACCATGTTGACACCTAAATTTTTGCCCAAAAAATATTTCATGTTAAATTCTTGCATATAGATTATTTAGGCATTTAATATAGTGTTTTAAATGGAAGATATTTTTACTTTTAAAAATTGAAAATATAAAATAAAATAAAAAAAGATTAAAAAAAAAGAAAAAAGAAGAAAAGAAAAAAAGGTTGGGGCCAATGATCTAAATGTGACTAGCCAAGCACAGGAGGTCATATTGGAATTCAAATGGTAAGTTGGGGCCAAAATGCAATTTCCAAAAGTTGAGGGACCAATTCGCAAATTTTGCAAAATTTGTGCCTGAGCCCGTAAATCATCATCTTGGTCACCAATTAAGTTGAAATTGAATTTGGGCCAACTCGAATCAATCAAATCAAGCCAAAAAGACCAAATTTGCTTTGAATTGGGTATTTTGAATAAGAAAATAGCTAACTTTGAGGGACCTTTTTGCAAACTTGGGTGGGCAAAATTGCAAAATCCGGTCGAGATCTTAAACTACTATACATGAGCTTGCTAATTGATCAAAAATCGCAGCCAAATTCATGTATTAAAGCAACTAAACCAGCTGACAAATCCCAGTCCTCAAGTTGGTCTAAAGTCGGAGCTGCTGAGTAAGCAACTTGGTGGCCCCACCATATCCTCCATAGCTGTCCAACCGGCCTGATCTTTGCACGTGATAGAAGACCGTAATGAGTAGTGCAAGTGGATGGAAATTTTCCAGGGATAAGCTGCTGCAAGCATAGGAAAGTCACAGCAAAATCAGCACACTCAACATCTGCAAGATTTGAAAATTCTGGCTAAGTCAGAAAGTGGGTGGTTAGCTCAGTTGGCAGGTTTGGTAGGTGGACAAAAAGCCGACTAAGAGATTGATGAATCCAGGGGATAAGATCACGGAAGCAAGGTATTTCGAGGGAGGAGAGAGAGGAGAGAGCTCACGGCCGTCCCCCAAGCAGGTCCTCAGAAGCAACTCCAGAAAATCGAAAACCCAGAAAATCCAGACTGACCTTGAGAGAGAAAAGTGAAATTTTCACATACCTGCGGCCAAAATTATCCAAAACCTTCAACTAGAGAGTGAAACTTGACTCAAATTTATTTCTATCCATAGGTCGCACATCCCAAATAGAGTTCGGGAAGGCCTCCTAAATCCCCCCGAAAAACACCCTCCATGCGGGCTAGGAAACACTGAAAAGTTTTCTAGTGTTGAGCCCAGTTGGTCACAAGTGGAGAAAAGCCAGTGTTTTTGAGAAATTTGAGAAACAAATGAGGAAAATATTGACCTTTACCCCCAAATTAGAATACATATAGTTTGGCTTGGTATCAATTTTTCCAACAAAAGACATCTCGAAATCTAATTTTAGAGATCAATAAAAACCTTTGTTGTCAGTTCTTTTTTTCTGCAGATCTCATTTCCAGTTGAAGAAGCCAACTTACACGGGCCCCGAGGATAATTTCTTGGTTTCCTCGGCCGAGAACCACTTGCAAAAGAAACTAGGAAGTAAGGTAAGTATTCTAGATGTATTTTTGTTCGAGCTTGAACATTTTTTAATAGTGAAAAATCAAGAGGAAAACTAGTCCAAAAAACTGATTTTGAGGCTGGAATTTTGTAAGTGTTGAAATCTCTTCATGAGTTTTGCATGTGTGCTTCTTGGAGAGGTCATTTTGATGTTGTTCGGTGAGTCATTCTCTATGATATTTGTTACATTTGAAAGCCCAAGTTACCTACTTTCACACGGGTAAGTAGAATTTCCCTTAGATCTCGTATGTGATGAGTGTCAGGGCTTGAATATGGGCATGTAACCTGTTTGCTTGACTTGGGTTCAAACCCAGATTTGCAAAATCAGTTCAAACCCATGCATTTGAGGACGATTTTAGCTTGGTTCTAGTGCGTTTTTAGCTATGATTTCTATATAATCTTGTTATTTGCATGTGTTAGTATAATCTTGATACTTTAGTTCCACATGAGATTGCTTATGAGTGGAGATTGAAGGCTACAAACATGGCTCGAGGAGGCTATTGGGGCTAGTTTAATGCACACCAAGTGTTCGACAAAATGCCCAAACTAAGCTTCGATCTTGAAACGGTCGATTTGAGCTTGATTATTGTGATATTCATGTGCTGTATTACTCCATGTTAGCATAGATCGGTTTAAGGAATTATTATTAATTTTTGAAAAATAATAATAATAAAAAAGAGAAAAATACGAAAATTTCAAAAATATCAAAAAAGTTAGATAGCATCAAATTAGGATAGAAATGACATATATGAAATTTTCCTAATTTTAAAAGGTCATTTTCCTAATTTAATGCTATTTTGGTATTTTATAACCATTTTTGTAAATAATCCATTTTGCGTAGATTAAAACTATTTAAAGTAATTTCATGCATATAGAGTAATTTCATGCATATTTGAATTCTTATTTTGCTCATGGGGGTCATGTCCCGGGGCATGATAACAAGGCCATGTAATATTATTTGCCCGACTTGTATCGGGTTTACCTTTTCCGCGTTTATTTTCAAGTCATTTCAATTTCTTGGATGTTTACTTATGTGCCGATTTTCATTATTTTGAGTGTAAATTTATCTTCTAAATTATGTTAGGATTAGTCTAGACATTAAAAAAAAAAATACAAAAACATTTGCATGGACACTTAGTGATTTCATAAAGATTATAATTGGTAATCAAGATTGTATGGCCATTTAGATAAACAACCTTCCAAGTTAGTGGTACCGCAAGGGCACTAATAGAAACATTGGCGTAAACAAGTCCCCGTCCTAGAAATCTCTGGTTGCGTATGAATCGAGACAACACTCCCGTGTCTTGATTGGCTTCTAGTCGACCCCAATAGGCTAGTGGCGACTCCTAGAATTACATAGGTTGTTCAGAACTAAAAAACGAATCCAACGTTGCGCGAGGTATGGTCTTGAGAGAGCTAGGGCCATTGGTCCACCTCTTTAGGAAAATACCCCTAAACCTTCCTTTTCCCCCGGACGGAAAAAAGGAGGTCGTGACACATAGGTGTTGTTTTATCGACAAATAGACGTAATATAGTCCACTCATTATTAAAATATCATTTTACTTGGTTTTTTTTATATTTTTTTTTCAGTTAATTGCTAGCAATTCGAGTGAGTCAGTTTGAGTGAGCGTCATAGTTGGTTTTTGGCTTTTCCCAAGTGAGTGACACTATTTCTTCTTTTTATTTCAAACTCGTGTTTTGAAAAACATAGTGGATTATATATATTCTATGAGTTGATAAAAAACATATTTTGTTGCATAAACATGATGGAGCTATTACTGCCATTTTGTTGTTTAAAAGAGGGAGTTATATTTCGAATTCAACTTGAATGGTTGTCTAAAAATAGTTTGTGAAACTTTTTATGAAAGAATCTTGAAATGTTTTGAAGAACGCTTTGATATTTATATATCTAATGCTTGAGTTGTGATATGACTTTCATTCTGATGTTGGATTACTGGATATTGTGATTGATGGTTGATGTGACATCCTGAATTTCGACCCCGTTTCGATAATATGAAATGGGCATTTCATCGACGCACCTATGGTCCTTTTTCTCTTAGCCGATCACTCACGAGTTAACTAACCTATTAGGTGAAGCCGTTAAGGGATATAAACGCAGCAGACTCGAGAATTCGATTGGAAATCGATCCCTCGACCATAATAATCGGCAAGGGTCAATAACACCGTTATAATCGAGTTGAGATCGAATATAGGTCGATTCGATGGAATCACGTAATTGAATTGCAGGTGATTCTGCATGATTGTGAAATTCGCATCGAACGGCACTAAACTAATTTTCTATCGATTTTATACTCAAGACACGTAATTAAAACCTTTCGATTTTTACGATAACCAAGAGTCAACTACGAGTCAGAGATGCACAAACGTGGATCGAAAATTATTGACCATGGGTCAAATGTGATAAAATCCCTAAAAGCTACCCAATATGTTAGGTTGTACTAAAATCGTGTTTGGCTGATTTTAACCACGAAATTGAATTCGGTTTCAGGAATCGCACATTCGAGCGTGTCACAATTCATTTATAGGACGTTGTCTCATCTTTCGAAGAATTTTTCGCAAGCTTGGAATTTTGCGAAAAAATCAGTTTTCGGCAAAAAGAAAATAAGAGAAAAAATTTGGATGGGCTCATTAAGTGGGTTATTTGGCTATCAAGATGATTTAATTTGTGAGATTTGAAGTCTAATTTGTGATTGGAGGAACGCTTGACTTCTTGGCATGAGGACTTTTGAGGCTTAACACTTGAGTGCTTGATATTTTGGCCTAAGTGTTGATTGGTTACCATCTTGACTTCCTTCTCCCCTCTCTCCTCCCCTCTTGCGTATGCCCCTCCTCCCTCTACTGCCCACTTCCTTCTTCTCTTATTCTGTTATTCACATTTCTTTTCCATTTCACCCGCACACCCATCTCTTCCTCTGCACCTTCATAGCCCACACCAATTCTAGCTTCTCCATCTCCTTTCTTTCACTGCCACAGCCCACACGTTCACCACCTGCACTCGCCCTCATCAACCTCATGCTTCACCAAGTTCAGCAGCAACTGCACGCCACCTTTACCATCAACGCCAGCTTCATCAGCGGCCATCTCACCATTCATGTCCCTTAGCATATTCAGCTCACCCCAAAGTTCACACCAGCCAGCAGCTAGCCACCCTTCCGGCCATCCAGAACCACCACAGCCCTCAAGCAGTTGCGGTCCAGCAACCACAGAACCGCGCTCCTTGGCCGAGCCCTTGTTGGGCCTTTTTCCTTCGCCAGTTGAGCTCTGTTGGAGAAATGGTTGGCTCAGGTCTTCACCACCTTCGTGCCGCCGTCGTCGTGAACCTGTCGCTGCCCTAATCCGGTGAGTTAACTCCATAATCCTTGATTAGGTTGTTAATTGCGCTTACGAGTTAGATTAGTGCTAATTAGCTTAGTTAAATTAATATTAAGTGAGAATTAGCCTTAAGATGGATTAGTGTCAATCTAGCTTGGTTATATTATCATTAAGATGGATTAGTGTTGATCTAGTTGGTTGGATTAGTACAATAAGGGTGATTTGGCTTGGTTTAGTGGATTTCCCTCGAATTAGTTTACTAGACCTTTGCCGTTTACTATTTTCTTGGGGAAAAATATGCTACGATTTTGAGGTTTTTCCTTCATGGAAAATGTTCTAAACATTTTCAAATATGACATATATTTTTCTCAAGATTTTATATATTTACAATAACAATATTTCAGCTTCGTTTCATCCGAAATAGAATCTCGGTTGGTGCTGGAAATAGTGACATTTTTTGTGTTCAAATGATTTTTATCAACTATTAGGGTTCGATTTTTGAAATAGTTCCTTCATGAAATTTTTTCCTCTTATCTTTTAGTTTAACATAGTCAAAGTTCAGATCAAACGGACAAGTTTTGGACCTCAAACCAGACTAAATTTGGAAAATATAACTTCTGGACACAGTCACAGTTTTGGTAACAGTTTGAGTGATTTACTGCTCTTATTCTAGGAATATCTGGGTCAAGGTATCTTCATGAAAAAAAAATTAAGTGTCCTTTATAACATATTCAAATTTAAGAATTTTCCGAACTTGTTTGGTTATATTTCTGAAATTAAACTTGGAGGCGCACGAATGGACCTAGTATCTGCCAGTTAGGGCCAATTGTGGTTTTGTAGTTGTTCTTGGTATATTACTTGCTGGAAAATGAATATGTTGTGATTTGGTTGATATTTGGCATGCTGATAACTCATGTGTGATATCATGAGGTTGATTGCTCTATGTTGGTTGTCTATTATTAATGCAAAAAGTGGCCTTATAGGCTTTTAAATTGAAAAACAATGAGGTGTCAGGTTGGACACCAAAACTTATTTTCTCAACAAAACAATGAGCTTTTAAACTAGATGCGTGCAAAGTTTGGCGGGTTAATTTCAAATACGGGACCCCGTACTAATTTATTTCGGAAAGCTTTGGAAAAAAAAAAAAAAGGAATTGCAAGGTTTTGTATTTAAAAAGGGATTTTGATGTTTTTGGCTAATGAGGAAGATAACAATGGATTTGATTGGTTATATGCTCGTGTGGTCACCTAAATGCCCTGATGCATTTACGTAGGGTAGTGAACCCATTCTGATGCATTTACGCGGGACGATGCCCGATTTTATCGGATGCTCGGTGGGGGTTTGGAAGCCGAGTGGCAGTGGAGGCCGGACCGATGCTCCTTTACGAAATGCTATCTAGGCGGGGGTTCTAGATATTGCCGTACTCGATGGAGCGAGACGATGCCCGGTTATTCCGGATGACCGCCGACTTTTGAGTTGGCCATGGCTGATGGGTAGTAATAACTGGAACACGCCTGAACAGTTGTGATAGATGTGCCTGATTATGAGGCAAAATTGTGTGGCACGGTATGGGACGTGTTATAACGGTTTTACCTTATAATCGGGACCCATGTGAGTGTTTGATAGATGAAAATGAGGTGTTTCGGTTATTAATTGCGCTTGTGATGTTTATAATGCATATGTGATGCACTAATGTGCAGGGACGTGCCGAGTCGAGGTGAGTTCTGTATGGCACGTGTTTAAGACTACCTTCGAGGCGAATTTGCATCCTAACCAGGGTTTAGGATTTTGACTCACTAAAATTTATCTCACCCTGTCGTGGTTAACATTTTTCAGGGCCGTAGCATGGAGATCTGCTTAGTGTGGATGTGGTGGGCGCGAGATGCAACACCTTTTGGCTGGTCTTGCCATTAGTGAAGTAGGTTGACCCTAATCCCTGAGGATTTTGAGAGGGTCGATAGGAAGTGGCCATAGAACGGCCGATACCATTAAACTTCCTAGGGTTAACAGTTGATAAATGAAAATGTTATTTTCGGCGTTGGTTGCCGTGTTTTTACTATCCCATGTTTGTTGGTTGTCCAGGGTTTATTTAATTCTCTTCCGCATGTGCTTAATCAAATGATAAAAAAGATGGGTCAGCGACGCGTCCTGGGACATCGCATTTTTAAGTCGACCGCCGAGGGATGTGCGCGCGCTCGGGGTTCGGGGCGTGACAGTTGATGCTCAATGTTTCTGTAGACCCTAAGGGGTATATGCATACTAATCTAGGATATTACCGAGCCACCGGTTAATAATAGGTGGAGACCTTGGTCATCTTATCATGAGCATTATGTGTGACCATGGATAGAAATTTGAGCATGTGTTAGTCAATGGAGTGGACCATTGACATGTGATTTGAGTTTAGTCGATGGAATGGACCATCAATATGTGGTTTGATGAGATTAATCAATGAAATAGACCATTAATATATATTTTATAAGATTGACCAATGGGTTGGCCCATTGGAGTCTTCGGTTTTTGTGTTATGAACATATATTATGTTAAAGTGAGTTATGATTGCATTTTTTTTTTTAATATGCATAGTGATTTCTCGATCCACCTAGAAGAAATGTGTCACTTATTGAGCTGTGGTAGCTCACTCCTCTCACCCACTTGTTTTCAGGTTCTCCAACGAGTCGCAAGTAGGCATGAGCATCCGTTATTAGAGACGACATTTTATGGTGGAGACTTTTTTGTATGACTTGTATATAGTTGATAAGTTTGTGAGTTAGTCTTTGGAGGAGGTGTATATTTTGGTTTGGTGGATTATAGAAATACTCTAATATTGAAACCAAGTGCCTTTTTCTCAAATGTGTGTGTGTGTGTGTGAATGCATATATGTTGATATGTCACGCCCCGATCCTCCAAGCGCATGCCCATCCCTCTGCGATCAATTAAATAGCAACGTCCCAGGACACATCGCCGACCCATTCATTTTAATGCACATGCAGAAGCGAATAAATAATCCCAAACCAACAACAAGATGGGATAGAAAAGTAAGGCCAAAATTTTGAAAACCAACAACACACTTTTATATACATATCATAACAAGTCATATACAAACCAAGCCAATATATATATGTTAGGTCTACAAAACAGGGGGGTTTGCAAACAACTACTAATCTTCCTCCTGCTCCACATCCTTGTCCTCATTGGAGCCTTCCTCCAAGTACACCAGAGTTCCTAGATCTTCAAGATCCAAGTCTACCAAATCTACCACCGAACCTTCAAAGGGATCTGTTATGCATTTCCCAAAAGCAACCTTTAGTATATATAGATGAACCTCGGACTCCGATATAGGCCCTTCTCTTTGTCCATTCCGCTCCTAACGATACCATGATTTGTATCGATGGGGCACCTTTTTGGGTAGACTCACATCGACCCAGACCACAGACCTCACTAACTCATATACCCACCCCCTTGGGTTCCCATGAAGCGAAATGAAACACTTCTGCTCCGTGACCTTCTTTGGCTGACCAAAAGGCTCGGGAGGAGCTGCCATCTAGGGACCTGAAATTTTTATCCCACAACGAGGTGAGACAACGTCTCAGCAAGTTCAACCCCTTAAGACCCAACTAGGAAGAAAATACGTCCCAAGGGCTGCCTAAGCACAAGCACAAATCAGAGGACTTACATTTGCCTTGATTCCTTCCTGCAAGTGAATATAATACAAATAATCATCTAATCATTTCAACCAATCAGATCGAATCATCGATCAATTGACTCAGTCGATTCCATGTCATCAAAACCATCTCTCGGTCATCTCAATCAATACTATCTATAACATCCGATCACCTTACAGATTGCTCACTCTAAGCTGAAAATAGATAGTATAGCTCACTCTAAGCTGATAAATAGTATACTGCTCGCTTTAAGTTGACATATCAAGGCCTGCAAACTAATATAGTATACTAATAATCACCAAAAGCTGTTAGGTATACTGCTCCCTCTAAGCTGACATATCAGAGCTCGTGGGTTGATTTAGTATACCATCCTGACCATCTAACACTTTTACAATTTTTATCATTCCCGATAAAAATAATCGTGTGTGGGTACACAATCGGCCTTAGCCAAAATAAAATATTTTCTCCTTTTAAAATCCCACTACTTTCAATAGTCCACAATTCCATTTTTGGCGTTGTAAACTGACGCCCAATAATTTTCTAATTAATTATTGAAATTAAATAAATTTTGGGATAAATACCCAAAATTGTAAATCACACTCAATCAACATAAAATAGCAGTCAATTAAATAAATAGATCATGCCACGGCAATAGCATAAAATTACAATCACCGGCTATCCCGGTCTAATTTTCGAAAAATAATTAATTAATTAATTAATTAATTACAAAATTGAATTATTAAATATTAAAAATGCACACTTAGGCCCGTAAAGCCTAATTAAAAGTCGAGACGGGTCCGGAAAATTTTCGAACCACTCTAGATAGATATTAAAACTTGTTTAGGTTCTAATTACACTACTCTAACCACCTAACATGCAATAACAATTAATTAAATTGCTAATCTATTCTAACTATCCACCTAATCCATACTTAGTCTAAACTAATCAACCCTTAAACATCATTAACTTATTAAGCGAGGATTAGTGAGTTGAACTCACTTGATTAAAGATCCACTCGGATCAAAACGATGGGGACTCGGAGAGGCTCGAAAAACTCCAAGGCGGGAATGCCTTTCGAGGTCGGGAAAGCCACAAAAATGGGCCAAACATTGGCTGGAATACCCACTAGCTTCAACCTCTATTCGATGCTGAAGGAGCTACTATGGGCGGCCACGAGCGATAGGGATGGACGGCGATGGTGTAGCGGGGTCAAGTGGACTGTGGCGGAGCTTCATGACGGCGGAGGTGAGCTGGACGAGCTCCAGCTGAGTACGATAGGGCTTAAGGGACTTTGAATTGGGCGGCACAACGACGGGACAAGGCTGGACGGTCACGAGGCTAGTAGACGTGTGACGGGCGAGCGGTGGCTCTGGCGATGCACGACAACGATCTGATTGGGTTGCTCGACGGCCGACGAAAGGGGAAGGTGAGCTGCTATGTTTTTCTGGGTTTCTGGTGGTCTTCGCACGACTGGATGGAGGGAGAGGGTGGCGTCGACGGGCAAAAGAAGGAGGGAGGGGACCGGCTGGGTTGGAGGGGGCCACCAAGGTCACTCTCTCATCTCTTTGTCCCCTTTGGTGTGTCCCACCAAGCAAGGCTAGCTTCCCCTCAGATTTTCCAGACCATTTGCTTCTTCTAGAAGTCTTGAATTGGTCCAAAAGTCATGGCCATGGGGACATACGAATTTGCACAACATTTCCCTCAATTTCCTTTCAATTCCTTCTTGACTTAACCCAATATGGCTCTTAAAAATTCAATCGAGGTACTCGCGATCAAATTGGTATTTTTCCTCATCCATAGAACTTACTTGCATCCCAATTTAGCGATAAAAAACGGTCCTCGGAATTTCCCGATCGAAAACGGCCCTATGATGACTTTGTCCGCCAAAATCTCGGTTTGTAGAAAAATCTTCGGAAATTGAGTCGACGTTTCTAAAATGACTCATAAAATGATAGAATTTTCAATTTTTGAAATCGGATTCAAATTCACAGTAAATTTCAATATGGCGCGATTTTAGCGTAACCTAGGCTATTAGATAGCTTTCAGAAATTTTTAGTGCAAATGACCAGTGGACAATTTTCTTCAAGCCACAATGAACCTCTTCGACACATTGGCGACTCTTGGTTGTCATGAAAATCTCGATGATTCAAATACGGACACAGCGTACCAAAACGACAGAAAAATCAGTCTAGTGCCGATCGATGAGAATTTCTCAATTTGGTGGAATCACCCACGTTTAACCACACATCTCTGTCGAACTGACCTATTTATGATTTCTAATCGATCTTTACTGTGCCAAAATGATCTCTACAGATGAACACGGTCGAGTAGTTGATTCCTGGTCGAATTCTTAAGTCTATTGCATTAAAATTCTTTAATGACTTCCCTAGATAGTCTAGTTATCCCTAGAGTGATCAGCTCCGAGAATAGCACTATAGGCGCATCAATGAAAGGCCCGATTTATTTAATTGAAAACATAACTAAAAAAATTCGGTATGTCACATGATATCAAGTTGAATTTTGATTATGTTGAGGTTGCATCCTTTGGTGAAATGATGGCCGTGTCATGCCCTTAATCTTGTAAGTTGGGGTATGACATTTTAAATGATCTGAACATTAAGATTTCAAAAAGGCTAAGTATATTGAAGCTGCCTATAATGAGTGTGGGAGAGAAAATGATGAGAAAGATGAGTTTCAGATTTACTAATAAGGGATGGAAGGAAAAGAAAGGAAGAGTAGTGAAAGTTGATGTCGATGACAACATTCCAGAACTTCCTTCACCACCCACAAAAAGAAGGAAGACTACTTCTCGGAGAGGAGGTCCTTAGGCATTCTTAAAAAGGCTAAATGAAGAATTCACCAAGGAGTTGAACTTAAGGGGGGTGAGAAATCTAATGATAATCTAGATAATTCAATTGATGAATATCAACATGATGAGAAGGATGATGATGAAGGAAGGAAGAAGCTAAGCAAGAAGAAGGAATGGGAACACCTACTGACCAGTCCAAGCAACAAAAGATTGCCAATGCTGACATGTTAAACAGGTCAAGGAACAACTTGCTGGAAAGGAGACAGAAAAATATGCTGAAGAAACACCTATTGATGGTTCTCTAACTCAAGGAGACAAAGAAACTAATGTTGATGTTGACCTTACTATGGAAAGCATTGAAGATCCATAAACCATCCTTTTACATAAAGCTACAATTGTTTAGGGGGAGCAAGAAAGTCGCAAGTATAGTTAGATGCACCAACAGATCCTAAAGAACCATTGATTGAAGGAAAACTCTACTGAAGTTGTTGTTGAGGTTGATGCGACTATTGTTGATGATCCAAACATTACTATTGAGGTTGATGCAACTACTGCTAATGATCCTGACATTCCTAATGATCTAGACATTCTTGTTGGAGTTGATAGCACAACCTCTCCCACTCATGTGAAAATTTGACTTGATGTTTTATCTAATCCTAATGCTGACCAAGATCTACATGAGAAAAGAAAAGAGGATGATAGAATGGAGGGGAAGCTTGGTTTTGAGGAGCAAATAAGAGAGGATGCTAGAATGTTGAGGGAGTTTGAAGTTGAGGTAAATCGTACTACTATGCTTATGATTGATAACACTAAATACAGTACATATCTCAAATCATTGCTTAGCATCAAGGAGAACAATGCTACTATGGCTCAAGATCTGAGGAATCTATACTTACTTTTTGTACATCAGATACAAGAAATGGACAGAAAGCTACAAAGAATTGAGTGTGATGTGGAAAACATGCAATGTTATATCATGATCCAAGTTCCTCCTAAAGCCAAACACTCTCTCCAATTCTAGACCCAAATCAACCATCTTCTTCCAAATAACTTTCTCCGCATGTGTTATTTTATCTAAGTATGGATTGATTTAACTAGAATTTTATTTTGGTTTAAAATATTTGCATTTTGGGATTGACTATGTACTATGGATGCATTGTAATATTATAGTTTGCCTAATATTCTTTTTGGCTGCTAACAAAAAGGGGGAGAAGAACACCTAGCAAATTTGCAGGTTTTGTACATGGTTTTATACATTATTACACTGACAACTTTTTTTCCGCATGATTATTTTTTGGAAGACTCTAAGCACGAAAACTTGACAGGATTGGTTAAAGATTCCTTATCCCTTTCTTTTTCTTTTTCTTTTTAATTTAGAGCATTATCTATAAAAATCTCGCTCAAATTCTTTCTATTTAAATATTATTATAGATTGACTGCACATTATTTAAAGTCCGTCTACAAATAGAGCTATTCAATTTCATTTACTCTTTTAATCTCTAAGAGTTCTGCTCGGAAAGTTTTGTCATCATCAAGAATGAGGAAATTGTTAAGAAAAAATTCCCTCAGTAATTTTGAATATTGACAAAAATTATCCGAAATAAAGACTTTAATTCTGATTATAAGAATTTTTCGATGGAAAGTGTCACACCCCAATCCTCCGAGCGCATGCCCATCCATCTATGGTCAATTAATAGCGACGTCCTAGGATGCATCGTGTGCCCATTCATTTTAAAGCACATGCAAAAGCAGATAAATAATCCCCAGACAACAATAAGATGGGATAGGAAAGTAGGGCCATAATTTTGAAAATCAACATCACACTTATATATACATATCACAATCGATTATACACAATACAAACTGATATATATATATATATATATATATATATATATATATATATTGATATATACCTTCTCCAAAAGTGACCCCCGGAATAAACTAAGGTATCTCAGACTTCGGTATGGGACCCTCTCTCTAGCCATCCTGAGCCTAGCGGTACCATGATCTATATCAGTGGGGCACCTTGTGGGTGAGACCCACATTGACCCAGACTATGGACCTTACCAGTTCATAAGTCTAGCCCCTAGGGCTCCCATGCATCGGAATATAAGATGTCTGCTCTGTAACCTTCTTAGGCCGTCCAAAAAACTCATGAGCTGCCATCTAAGGACCTGAAATGTTATCCCACAATTGGGTGAAACAACGTCCCAGCGAGTTCTACCCCTTAAGACCTAACTAGGAAGAAAATACGCCCCAAGGGCTACCTGAGCATAAACATAGGTCAGAAGACTTACCTTTGCCTCAGTCCCTTCCTACAAGTCAATCTATCTCATGGATATACAAATCACATCAATTCATCAAATCAAATCGAACTATCGATCAATCGACTTAGTCGATTACATTTCATCACGACCTTCCTTTGGTCGGCCAAATCAATACTATCTAATAAGTCTAATCATGTCAGGACTACTCCCTCTAAGATGATAATAGATAGTATAGCTCGCATTAAGCTGATAAATAGTATACTGCTCCCTTACTAAGCTGCCATATCAGAACCCCTTGGTTGATATAGTATACCGGTATACTGCTCGCAATCTAAGCTGACATATCGCATGTAGGCTGATATAGTATACCACCCTAACCATATAACCAATTCATCATTTTTATCATACTCGATAAAAATACTCGTGTGTGGATACACGGTCGACCTTAACCAAAATAGAAGATTTTCACTTTTGAACATCCCACCATTTCAAGCAGTCCTAAAATAGATTTTTGGCGCTATAGACCGACGATTGGTAATTTTCCAATTAATTACCAAAATTATCAATTTTTGGGATAAATACCCATAAACATCAATTACACTCAATTTGCACAAAATAACAGTCAATTAAATAAATAGATCACACCACTACAATCAGCATAAAATTCCGGTCACCGGTTATCACGGTCTAATTTTCAGAAAATAGTTAATTAATTAAATAATTACGGAAAATAATAAATAGAACTAGGCCTATAAAGCTTAATTGAAAGGTGAGACAAATCCAGAAAATTTCCTAACCACTCTAGTTAAATACTAGAGCTTGTCTAGGCTCTAACTACACTACTCTAACCATCTAACATGCAACAATAATTAATTAAGTTACTAATCTAATCTATCTATCCACCTAAACCATGTTTAGTCTAAACTAAACAACCTTTAAGCGTCATTAATCTATTAAGTAGAGATTAGTGAGTTAAACTCACTTGTTAAGCGATCCACTTAGATCGAAACGACGGAGACGCGGCGAGGGACAAGAAACTCCAAAACGGACTTGCCAACCAAGGTCAAGAACGCCTTGAAAACGGGCTCGACAGTGGGCTAGAAACCCACTTCCTTTAGTCACTGATATGGGCCGAGAGAAGCTGGATCGGTGCTAGCTTAGGGCCGAAACGGGTAAGGACGGAACCGGTGGAGCTGTTGCGGCTTGGACGAGCGAAGGCGGGCTTCGAGGTGGCTTCAGCGATGGCGAGGCAAGCTTGAATAGCTCCGGGATCACCTAGGCTCGTGGCTGAAGCAGGCGAACAGCTAGGGAAGGCGGAGATGCGAGCAAGGCTAGCATGAGGCGCAACGGGCATGACGATGGGTGAATGACGGTTCGACGGGGGCTGGGCTGCTCCGGTGGATTCAGTTGGTCTCCTCTGCGTTTGCTAAGCTCAAAGCAGCATGAAGAAGGGGAGAAAAGAAGGAGAGCTCGACGGTGGGGGAAGAAGGAGGGGGCAAGGGGACCACTTGGTCTATTCTTATCTCATTTGGTCTCCTTGACTTGGCCCCACACACCAGCTGGCTTCTCTCAGCAAATTGCAGCCACAAATACCCCTTCTAGAAGCCTTGAGTTGGTCCAAAATGTTGGGTCCATGGGGGCATACGAATTTCACATTATTTTCCCTCAAATTGGACTTTAATCTTTCTTGAATCAACTCAAATCGGCTGCCATAAATTCCATTATCAAGTCAACGATCAAATTAGTATTTTTCCTCACCAATTGATCCCATTTACATCCCAATTTCGTAATTAAAAAAAACGGTCATTTGCATTTTCTGAATAAAAACGACCCTACCTTGACTTTTTCTCAAAAAGTCTCGGTTTACAGGAAAATTTTCGGAAGGCGAGTCGACATTCCTAAAATAACTTGTGACATGACAGAACCTTCAATTTTTGAAATCGGATTCAAATTCACATTTAATTTCAATCTGCATGTTTTTAGCGTGACCTAGGCTACCGGGTAGCTTTCAGACATTTTTAGTGCAAATGACCTATGGTCGATTTTCTTCGAGCCATGATGAACCTGTTCGACACATTGGCAATTTTCGGTTATCATAAAAATTTCGAGGATTCAAATACGGACACAAGGTACCAAAAAGATAGAAAAATTCGTCTAGTGTCGATCGATGAGAATTTTGTAATTTAGTGAAATCACTCATGTTTAGCCACACATCTCAGTCGAACCAACCTATCTCTGATTTTTAATCGATCTTATTGTGCCGAAATGATTTTTGTAGATGAGCACGGTCGAGTAGTCGATTGAATCCTCAACTCTATTGCATTAAAATCTCTTAATGACTTCCCAGATAGTCTAGTTATCTCTGGAGTGATTGGCTCTGAGAATAGCAATATAGGCGCGTCAATGAAGGCCCGATTAATTTAATTGAAGGTAGAAGTAAAAATCTAGGATGTTATAGAAAGTCTAATGCGATTTGATCAAAGGTTAATAATCGGAACCAAATTTGTGGCTTAATAATTTCTTTCCATATATATTCTGTCAAATGGCTAGGAAAGAAGAAAATATACTAGCGCAATGGCTAATTGTGTTGATTGGATTCATTGCCTTATATATATAAGAAGTTCCGAAGGAAAGTTTTCCAAAATTATTTCTCCAAGATTTGGATTTCCTTGAACGTTAGATTTGAGGCGAAGCATTCTTTCCAAATTGAAGTACTCGACTTATGGAAACCCCAACTACTATATGGGCAATAGAATCTACAAGAAGCTTCATTCTCGGCAACCTTGAAGTAATCATATCTTCTAAGCAAGATCCAGGCCAACAGGTAGATTGGCTAGATAATCCTCCTAGAGATATATCCAACAGTCAGTTTGGACAGGAACGAGTATAAAAGGAGGTCTCGAAGCTAAGAAGGACAAGAGAGCATGAAAGAATCGAAACTTATAATTCCAAAGTCTGAAGAGTATTTCTAATCAAATACATTCATATATAAGCAATATTGTGTAATCATTTAGAGATTGAGAGTGTGTAAGGAGTCGTTCACATGAGCTTAAGTATTCATTACTCAGATATTGTAACCTCTAATTGGTTCGTATAGCGGAATCTAGCCAATAAGCTATTAGTGTGGGAGAATAAATGTAAGCTTATCAAAGTCGAACCACTATAATCTTTTGTATACAATTTTATATCCCTTACTCTCTTTATAGAATTAATTGCACACTGGTAAGATCTAACCATTGCACTTTCTGTAACCAAACGTACTTTTGCAATATTAGTTTTAAAATTCTTCTAATTTCTCTAATATTAAGGTGATAGATCTAGCCCTAACAACATGTTAGTAGATAGGTCTAAACTCACACTAGACTATTTTACAAAAATCTATTTGAAATGAATGAGATTAGGTATTAAAAAAACACTAATTGATTAATTAGTGTAACCAAGTTCTCGATCCTAGATTCTTTGATTACGTAGAAAGTGAGGTATACTTTCATCCCCCACTTAGTTTATAGCCGATCTCAATAGGCTTGTAGTGACTATTAATTAGAAAATTCTTATAGCTTCAATTTGAATACCCAACTTCGCGCAAGGTATAGCCTTGGGAGAGCCCACGTCTAAAACTAGGATGGTAGGCCTGTCTTTCAAGCAATACCTCTAAACCTATTTTCCTCCCTACCGAGGGGTAGGTCGAGATAGTATGTATCTTTCTATGTAGGGCCCCATAGCATATTAAATTTTTATGATTAACCAATGTGTACAGTAAGAGTGATTACATGATTTGGAGGGAAAATAGTGATTATATGTATACCAATGTTGTTATGAAAGGGATAAGTGTGACACCCCAAACCACCGAGGGTCACCACAGGCACCTGGCATTACACTTAATTGAATCTCTTAGCCAAAGCGTCGTAAATCATAGACAATTTTTTTTTTTTTTGAAAACGGTCCCAGCGCGACTCATTAGCGAAAGCAAAATATAACATCGTCGTCTCTCCCTCCAACAACCATGATACAATTGCACACCACTAAACATCATAATAAAGACAAAGCCATGACACTTTATTTACATATTTTCAAGATGGGTTTCCTTGGGTCGGTACATCAAAAGGAAGGCTAGAGCTCAGCCATACTCGGCCTAAAACCCCAAAAAGAAATAGTTGACCCACTACAACTCATGTGCAAGATCCCCCATCGCTAGTGTCGGCTAACCATCCCAAAAATTTTCGGCGTCTACTCGACACGCACGAGCCCTCACACCTATCCCGGTGCATCAGGCAATGGTGGCAGCAGCATCCCACGCATCACTCCGTTGCGTCGAACATGGACGGATATGAACTCCTGGACAACTGGGCCCCCAGCCAGGCCCACATCGTACATAACTAAACATCGCACTCGACCTCTACGTCCGAAGGTAGGCCGTAGAAAACACCCCGCGTGACAGCAGGGAGCGGCATGCTTCTAATCTGAAATGTTGGTCCCCGAAGGGGTGAGTACAACCACTCAGCAGGTAAAAGAATCCAATAACCACTCATTGCAACATGCAATACAAGCACAACATCATACATGTTAATCATGCATCCAAGCAGACTTACCTCGAAGCGATGCATATACCATCATACATCTTCATCACAATCATAACACATACATGTCATCATGTTATAGGTTATCATCATCATGTCATACACATGTCATTATCATCATGACATCATCATATCATAGGTCACCATCATATCATACATATGCCATCATCATTATGTCATAGACATATCATCATCATCATATCATACACATGTCCTCATCATCATAGGTGATCATCATCATATCATATCATGTATGCCACAGGTGATCATCATCATATCATGTCATGTATGCATGATTCAATTTCCACTTTTAACTTTCAATTCAATCACCACATCACCCTTTCTCAAGATCATCATTTCCATCTCAAACTTTACACTCGCACCCCATCCTGGCATCGCGAGAAAAACCTCCGGCATTCAGCCACTGAAGGCCACCGGGCATCCGGCACCCCCACATTCCGGGCATCTCGCATCCCAACTGGCATCACGAGGCATCCCCTCGGGCAAAGACCTCCGAGGCTTCCAGCACCCAACCATTCCGGGCATTCTGACACTCCCAGGGCCATCCGGCCATGTATCTCTATACATTCCGAGCATCCGGCACCCCCCATCCCGGGCATCCTGATACTCCCAGGGTATTATCATCCGCCACAACAATTTCCTCATTTATTCATTGTCCACATTTACCAATTTAGGTCTTAACATGGCACATGATGCAATGGCAAATAAAATCACTTTCATCCTTCAATCTATACATGCATTATCAGTCATCATCATGTATGCATCAAGGTACAATCATCCATAAAGATAAAGTTCATGGAATTCATACAATTCAAAATAGGCCATTTATCATGCCCTCTTTTTCTCTCTTTTTTTTGAAATTTATTTAAATTCCAGCTTGCATCATTCTTGAAAATATTTAAAATTAAATATCCATATAATTCTCAAAAATCATGAAATTAAGGCTAATGATAGACAAGAAAATAGGGTAATAATTTCATGAAAAACACAAGGCCAATCAATTTCCACACAAGATTTATAATTCACACAAATACAGCATGAAATTTCGGATAAAACAGAATGCACAGTTTCCGAACTAATTTTATTAAAATATCCAAACGACCTCCGAAAATTATTAAACTTTACCAGGATATATCCAAGACACTAAGGTATATTTTTCATGAAGACTTCTAAGCCAAATTATTTTTATATTAGTTTCTACGGTCACACGAAGCTTCTGGATCTAGTACCGAAACGTCCAGTGCATGGTTCTCCGAAATACTGAGTTTTTACCCACTTATACTTCTTATTTTCCTCTGAAATTTGGATATTTTTTACTTCAATGTGTCCCCTAAAACTTTCTTGAAGAGATCTAAGTCATATTTTCAAATAAAATTCTCCATATGGGTCCATGAAGTCTCGGGTAACCTGTACCACGTCTCCAGATCTACGGTTTTTAAGAGTAGGCTGATTCACTAGGCTACACTTGTTCATTTTGCTTCACATTTTAGTATGTTTAACGTCAAGATGTCCACTACAATTTTCATGAAGAAGTCAAAAAGATATTCTTAGTATAAATCAGCATGCAACCACAAATCCACCGAAAGATCAGTGAAATCGTTCCAGATCTGGTGTCTCCGTAGGATGAGTGTTTTACCCCATAAATCTCCATAATTTTACACCAAATTTGAGTATGTTGTCTTTTAAGATTTTATCTACAAATTTTATGAAGATATTAAAGTCAAAATCAAACTCAAAACATGCATGCAAGCTCTCACAAGTTTCTGACTCAAACAGTTTATGCGAAAACATTCCAGATCTAGCATCTCCATAGGATGAGAGTTTTACCCCTCAAATCTCTATCATTTTACACCAAATTTTATTATGTTGTATTTTAAGATGTTAGCTACAACTTTCATGAAGAGATTAAAGTCAAAATCGAACTCAAAACATGTATGCAAGCTCTCACAAGTTTCTGACTCAAACAGTTTATGCGAAAACAGCATGCATCTCAAGATCCAACCACACTTGCTTCACTCCCATGCCTCCAAACAACCTAGATTTCGACCCTACATGAAAAACATTGGTGCAAGAGTAGAAAATGGATTCCCAACTTGCCTCTAGACCACACGAACGATGGCACACGGCGGCACACGGGCGGATGGACGGCGAGCGACGGCGACTCCTTCCTCTCGGCTTCTCCTCCCTCTTGGCCTCACTCTCCCTCTCTCGCACAATCTCTCTCTCTCTCTTTGGGCAGTAGCTCAACCGGCCACCTCTCTCTCCTCTTCCCTTTTATTCCCCCATTTCCTAATCATTTGCAATGATTAGTTTGCCTTTCAATTGGCCAATGCATGACACCCTTCTTGCCACTTGTCACCACACATGCAAGATGGGCTTGGGCTTTGGGTTTGGGCCTCCTTTGTGGCCGACGGCCACTCCTCCTTTGATGTGAATCGTTGTGGAAGGATCGTTCTACGAAGGCCCAGATGGTGCGAATTGCAAACCTCGACCTCCAATCAAACCTGTGATTGGCAACCTCGGTATGAACGTGACCTGTTGACGAACACGTGTCAACCAACCAACGTTATAGACGCCACGAGCGAAAGAATTCGCTATTTCGCTCGATAAGTCGAATTGACCGCCACAAGAGAATCTTGATTAGGTCAAGTCCTCAAAAGAACAGTAAAAAGAGAACCTCTCAATTCTTTTCCTCCAAAAATAAAATATATATATGTCCCCAAAGAAATTTGGCAAATCCTTTATATAGGTTGCCACACAAACCCTAAAAACCAACCTAAAAATCTAATGCGTTATATTCTAAAATATTGCTATTTTAGAATATTCTTAAACAATAATATATATAAATTGACTTGGTCAATTATTTGGTGACAAGATAATTAAATTGCACCAAGATTTCCAAGATTCTTCAAGATTTTATCCAAGGTCATCTTCACGCCAAAGATCACGGACCATGACGCCAACAGCTTACCTGAATTGTTTGACCCGCGCTCGAGTAATCGAACCAGTAGGAATAGACAATGGGTCCCTAGCACCTCATCCTCGATATGACTCGATGTCCACATCATTCCCTCCCCTGTGCAAAGGATTTGTCCTCAAATCATCACTGGCATCAAAAAGAGTCAAGTCAGAAACATTAAATGTGGCACTAACGTCATACTTACCTGGAAGATCAAGCTTGTAAGCATTATTGTTAACTCTTTCCAAAACCATGAATGGTCCATCCCTCGTGGTAATAACTTAGAATGTCGCTGCTCAGGAAATCTCTCTTTGCGCATATGAACCCAAACCCAATCGTCAGGTTCAAACACCACTTCCTTGCGCCCTTTGTTAGCTTGCCTTGCATATTGCTCAATCTTGCGCTCAATATTTGTGCGCGTCTTCTCATGCAATGCCTTGACAAATTCAACTTTCTTTGCTCCATCTAAATCCTCACGCTTATCAACAGGTAAAGGGGTTAAATCTAACAGAGTTAATGGATTAAAACCATAGACAACCTCAAATGGTGTAAATTTAGTAGCAGAATGCATGCTCCGATTATATGCAAATTCAACATGTGGTAGACAATCTTCCCAAGATTTTATGTTCTTTTTAATAGTAGCACGCAAGAATACCCCTAAAGTTCTATTAACTACCTTGGTTTGACCATCAGTCTGTGGATGACAAGTAGTAGAAAATAACAACCGTGTTCCTAGTTTTTTCCACAATGTTTTCCAAAAGTAGCTAAGAAATTTAGAATCTCGATTTGAAACAATCGATCTAGGCATGCCATGCAAATGTACAACCTCCTTAAAGAACAAATTAGCAATATGAGATGCATCATCAGTTTTATGACAAGGTATAAAATTAGCCATCTTTGAAAACCGATCAACAACCACATAAATAGAATCTCTACCATACTTAGACCTAGGCAATCCTAACACAAAATCCATAGAAATATCAATCCAAGGATGCGTTGGAATAGGTAATAGTGTATACAAGCCATGCGGTTTAGTTGTAGACTTCGATTGCTTACAAGCAATGCATCTCTCACAAACACGTGTGACATCTCTCTTCATATGTGGCCAATAAAAATGTTCATACAGCACTTCATAAGTCTTATTAATGCCAAAATGCCCCATTAAACCACCACTATGCGCTTCTCGCACCAACAATTCACGCAAAGAACACTTAGGCAAACATAGTTTGTTTTCACGAAAAGATAACCTTCATGCCTATAAAATTTATCAAATGCAGCGTGTTCACATGCTTCATAGACTCTCCCAAAGTCATCATCATCAATATATAAGCCCTTGATATGCTCAAAACCTAGACACTTTGCTTCTAAAATAGTTAGAATCGCATACCTTCGAGAAAGTGCATCGGCTACCACATTTTCCTTACCTTTCTTGTACTTGATCACATATGGAAAAGTCTCAATGAACTACATCCATTTGGCATGTCTTTTATTCAACTTTGCTGTCCTTTCAAGTACTTCAAGGTCTCATGGTCGGTGTGGATCACAAACTCCTTTGGCCATAAATAATGTTGCCAAGTCTCCAAAGCTCGCACTAAAGCATACATCTCCTTATCATAGGTAGGATAATTCAATGTTGCTCCACTCAATTTTTCGCTGAAATAAGCTATGGGATGCCCTCCTTGCATCAACACGGCTCCAATTCCTGTACCAGAAGCATCGCACTCTACCTCAAAAGTAGCACTGAAATTCGGCAAAGATAATAAAGGAGCATTAGTTAACTTATTTTTTAGCATATTAAATGCTTTCTCTTGCTCTTCTCCCCACGTGAAACCCACGTGCTTCTTGATTACCTCAGTTAATGGTGCGGCAATAGTGCTAAAATTTCTCACAAATCGTCGATAAAAAACTCGCCAATCCATGAAAGCTACGCACCTCTCCTATGGTCTTAGGCGTTGGCCATTCACGGATTGCTTTAACCTTTTCTTCATCAACATGTATACCATTAGCACTAACAACAAATCCTAGAAATACTAATTTGTTGGTAACAAAAGAGCACTTCTTTAGATTAGCGTATAATTGCTCGGCCCTTAAAACCTGCAAGACAACTCGCACATGCTCAATATGGTCATCAGGACTTCGGCTATAAATTAAGATGTCATCGAAATAGACAACCACAAATCGACCAATAAAAGCACGCAAAACATGATTCATAAGTCGCATAAACGTGCTCGGTACATTAGTTAATCCAAATGGCATTACTAACCACTCATATAATCCATACTTGGTCTTAAATGCAGTTTTCCATTCATCACCTTCTTTCATCCTAATTTGATGATAGCCACTTTTCAAATCGATCTTAGTGAAAACGCAAGAACCATGCAACTCATCCAACATGTCATCTAACCTAGGAATAGGATGTCGATACTTTACCGTAATATTATTGATTGCTCGGCAATCGACACACATTCGTCAAGTTCCATCCTTCTTTGGCACTAACAAAACAGGGACGGTGCACGGGCTAAGACTCTCTCTCACATACCCCCGTTCCAATAGTTTGCTAACTTGCCGCTGAAGTTCCTTTGTCTCCTCGGGATTGCTTCGATATGCGGGTCGATTAGGTAATGGCGCACCAGGAATCAAGTCAATTTGATGTTCTATGCCTCGAATCGATGGTATCCTTCCAGGAAGTTCATCAGGAAAGACATCTTCAAATTCCTGCAATAAAGATACAACAAGACTAGGCAAACTTGGGTCAAGATCATTAGTAGAAAATAAAACCTCCTTGTACACAAGTACAAGCATTGGTCGATCTAGAACTAAAGCTCTCCTCACTTCACTTGATTTTGCATAAAAATTATTTTGCCTCTTTTCTTTCATCTCTTCTTTTCCCTCGGTTTTTACCAATCTTTCTCTCGGCCTCTCCTTTTCCTTGCGTCTCAGACACACCACGCAAGCCCTCGAATTTCTCACCTTTTCTCTCTCTCTCGGCTTATCGTTGTAACTTTAGTTGATCTTGATACACCTCACTAGGTGTCATTGGTACCAAGGTATAAGTCTTTTGATTCATCATCAATGAATAACGATTAGTATACCCATCATGATGTACCTTTCGATCATATTGCCATGGTCTTCCAAGTAAGATATGACCCGCTTGCATAGGTACAACATCACACTTTACTTCGTCTTTATATCTCCCTATCTCAAATGGAATTCGAACTTGCTTCGATACTTTCACCTCACCACTATCATTTAACCATTGAAGTCTATAAGGCCTAGGGTGCTTTGTTGTCTTCAAGCCCAACTTATCCACCATAATACAACTTGCCACATTCGCACAACTACCTCCATCAATTATCATACTACAGATCTTACCATTCACCACACACCTTGTATGAAACAAATTATCTCTTTGTTGGTGATGCTCCTCCTCCTTTACTTGCACACTCAGAGAACGCCTAACCACCAATAAGTCTCCTTTTATAGCCACTTCTCCATCACTACAATCCTCCAATGGTGGCATCTCATCATCATCTTCTTCCCTTTCACTTTCGGACTCAATAACACCATGTCCAGTCATGATCATCACCCTCCTATTAGGGCATTGATTCGCCATATGACCCCTGCCCAAACACTTAAAACATTTAATTTCACGAGTTCTAGTGTTAGAATTTTTGGTTTTACTTGAAACCGGATTCGTTCCAACTTTACCGCCCCTCTCCTTCTCCTTTGAAGTTTCGGTTTTTGTGTTGTTTCCTCTCCAATTTGGCTTCTCATCTCTCTTCCAATTGGATCTCCAATTCTAATTTGAACCTCTTTCACTCTTGTGATTTCGGTCCAACTTCAATTGCCGTTCAACTTTGATGGCTTTGTCCACCAATTCTTCCAATTCAACATAGTGTTGCAACTCTACCACCCTTGCTATGTCTCGGCTCAAACCACTCAAAAATCTTGACATTGTGGCCTCACGATCCTCCATCACATTAGCACGAATCATGGCAATCTCCATCTCCTTGTGATACTCTTCCACACTCTTATTGCCTTGTGTGAGGTTTTGTAACTTTTGAAACAAATCTCGATGGTAATGACTTGGCACAAAACGCCTCCTCATCACCGCTTTCATCTCATCCCACGTCTCTATCGGTCTTTCACCATTGCGCCTCGTACTAGTCACAAGTTGATCCCACCAAATTATACCATAATCAGTAAATTCAACAGCTGCAATTTTTACCTTTTTGAGCTTAGAGTATCGTTGGCAATCAAATACCATCTCCATGCATTTCTCCCACTCTAGATACGCATCGGGATCATTCTTCCCTTGGAAGGAAGGAATCTTCATCTTGATGTTGCCAAGTTCATCATCTCCTCGGTGTCTAAACCTTCGGCCTCCATTCCACCTTTCAAATCGAGCATCTCGATCATCCTCCATGTCGGCCTCATCATCATCATATTGCCGTTGCCTTCTATGTTGTGTTCTAGAGGCATCTCGCTGATGTTGCGGCCTTCCTCGGGGTATCTCTCGGTCACCATCAACCCTCATGTCATTCCCCATCATTCGGCCACTAAGCTCCTCCACTATGACCCTCAATTGCTGGATGCTTTCCACGAGCGCTCCATCCCTTCGTATGGAGTCAACCTCCCGTTGATTCACGCTTTCTTCGCGCGACATATTTTAGACCTGCAAGTAAACGTTAGTCTAAAAAATATTTTCACCAATCACTCCCTCACGTGTTTCTCTCGAGATATTTGTCACTCCTCTCGTGTTTAACTCAAGTCTAGGCTTTTTCCACCCTCAATTAAGCTTACACACTCTTGCATTTTTCCTCTCGTATTCTCTTTTCACAAGCACTTTATTGGATTCAAAACTTGTCTCTCAACCCCCTCACGACAATCAATCAAACTAATCAAACAAGATTAGATCACTATTGATTTTGTTTCAGCAAGTAACAATTTCAAACCAACAAGTACAACTTTCGAAATTCCAATTGAAATGCAAATCACTACTGATTTTGTTTCAATTTGGTCTACTAACAAACGAGTCGCCTTCTTGATTTTTTTTTGTTCGGCTAATTTTTTTTTTTTTTGCTAAATCTATTTTTTTTTTCTTGCACACTTTTTTTTTGTGCGTTTTCTTTCTCTTTTTTTTTTTACTTTTATTTTCTTTTTCTTTTTACGAACTCAGATACAATTTAAGATGCTAGAAAAGAAAATTTAAAACTAACAACAAACAACTACGTATGGAAGCACAAAAGCAATATGATCCCTAAATTAGCTAGAATCGAAACCCTAACTCAATAAATCTCAAATTGTTGAATATCAACAAAAAATTAAATATAAATAGACCTTGTAGAAGCAAGCTCGATACCAAACTGATGTGAATCGTTGCGGAAGGATCGTTCTACGAAGGCCCAGATGGTGCGAATTGCAAACCTCGACCTCCAATCAAACCCGTGATTGGCAACCTCGGTATGAACGTGACCTGTTGACGAACACGTGTCAACCAACCAACGTTATAGACGCCACGAGCGAAAGAATTCGCTATCTCGCTCAATAAGTCGAATTGACCGCCACAAGAGAATCTTGATTAGGTCAAGTCCTCAAAAGAACAGTAAAAATAGAACCTCTCAATTCTTTTCCTCCAAAAATAAAATATATCTGTCCCCAAAGAAATTTGGCAAATCCTTTATATAGGTTGCCACACAAACCCTAAAAACCAACCTAAAAATCTAATGCGTTATATTCTAAAATATTGCTATTTTAGAATATTCTTAAACAATAATATATATAAATTGACTTGGTCAATTATTTGGTGACAAAGATAATTAAATTGCACCAAGATTTCCAAGATTCTTCAAGATTTGATCCAAGGTCATCTTCACGCCAAAGATCACGAACCACGACGCCAACAGCTTACCCGAATTGTTTGGCCCGTATTTCGAGTAATCGAACCAGGTAGTAGAAATAGACAATGGGTCCCTAGCACCTCATCCTCGATATGACTCGATGTCCACATCATCCTTGGGCCTCAATGGGCCAGCGACAGCAGCCCCATCCGCGGCTCTAATTGGGCCGACTAGCTTGGCCCATTAAAGCTTAGGCCAATGGGCCTAAGGCCTAACCTAATTAAACCCACAATTTCACTCTCAATTATTTATCTTTAATTATTTCTTTTATAGAGTTTAAATTTTAAAATTCACATGGCCAAAGAATAAATCATCCTCATAAATTTATCCTTTAATACTAATTTAAAAACTTATGATCACAAGCACAATAACACATAGCCTTAAGAAAACTAATGGCTAAAACATAAACCATAGGTAATCTCATTACCTAATTATAGGCTTTAATTCACCTTAGAGCTTATCTTGAATTTTGGGATGCCACAATAAGGACACCACAAGTATCATATATTTCAAATGGCACCAATGTTGTTATGAAAGAGATAAGGACACCACAAATATCATATATTTCATATGGCGCTCACTTAAGTGTTATAATTTTTTTTTCCGACCACTTAAGTATCATAACTTTTTAAAAATATTCATTTAAGTGCCATAACTTTCAACTGATCATTTAAGTGCTAAATTTTTTTTTAATAAAATGTTCACCAAAGTTTTAGAAATCTAACATGGCATAGCACTTATATTGAACGTTTTTAAAAAGTTGTGGCATTCAAGTGATCGATTAAAAAGTTATATGACACTTAAGTGAATTGATACAACTTAGTATTTTTTTTTTTTTCGTAATTTTATCATTTGACATTTAAAGTTAAAATTTGAAATGTCTTAAATTTATACAAAATAATATGAATTATAAATATGATTGCAACGTGTCGACGTATATTATGAATACAAATATGGTGCATAAACACGAATTGCCAGCCATCCCATCGTGTATGCGTATATTTTGTCGGGTGGAATTACTTGCTCTTACTATGTCAGTAAACCATCTGGCACGCCTAATTCTCTCGCATCTCCTAATTTTAAAGCACCCACACTCTCCTCTCTTCTTCTTCTTCTTGGGTGGAATCTCCTGCTCTAACTATTTCAGTAAACCACTTGTCTCACTCTCTCTCTAAACACTACTCTCAGATCTGAAGCAAAAAAGCTCACGCGTTCTCTCCCATCTTCTTCTCTCTGTCTCTGCTCTTCTACTCCAGGCTTCTCTCTAAGCACCCTGTTTAAAGAACTAAAGAGGCACAAAGCTCATGAATTGGAGATCCTACCAATGTCCTCATAGGTAACATAATTGCACTTATTCATCATACTCAAAATCATGTATTGCCTACGAGTCCATCAGAACGTTCTATAAAAGCGAAATAGGGTCATCTCTAATCCATATTAAGCGATGTGGATTCAATTAAGGAAGAAGCACACGCTTAGGTGGAACTTCAAGACCGGAAACTTAGAATAGAGGATGCAAAGCAGGCAACATTTGCTGCCACCAACGAGGGAAATCCTGATAATTGCCACAGTATGAACTCTCAAAATGCAATATAAGGTTCTCCTGCACAAAAGGGAAGGTACACAAATATGAAGTAACTACTCAAAAATCTATCGACAAACTCTTGCAATACCGGCAATACTCAAAGAGTTACCAAGCCACTTCAGAACTGTCACGTATTTGTGGCTTTCTTCACAAGAGTGTATCCCGAAACGTATTCAATAACCATATTCTCAAAACTCAAGATTGTTCATTACATCCCTTCCATTAAAAGGCCCAGGAAAAGATTAAAAAAGAGTCATAATTCAGCAACAATTACAAGGCCTCATAATAACATTTGTGGTCTGTGAGCAAATGTTCCATGTGTCTTAATTGTTCAACAATTTCTTTTTAACTTCCTTAACAACCCGTATTACAAGTTCCCCATGCTTCCTGCCAATTTCCAAATAAAATTGAAGTTAGCTTCGAGTATTAAATTTATTTTTCCAGTATTAGATCAAATCAATGTTTTGGGGGGAATGACAAACGTACCCATTATTTGATACCCATCCTCGGATGGACGCAAGCTCCTTGAGAGCTCGAGCTTGTTCACAAGTGCTTCCTCGCTTCGGATCCTTATGTTGTGGATGCAGGGATACATGTCGCAAGTGTGAGGGCATCACGTTTAAGAAGATGGGACATACCTTTAGACCATTTGTCTTCTTACTTTCAAAAATTTGAACTATCGTCTCGCGGAAGTAACATGAGGAGTTAAAATTTTCAGTGACAATTGGAATACATATTCTGCAATTGTCAATGGCATTACGAATCTCACAAGCAATGTCTTTACCTAAGAGGGACGGATCATCACTACTAAACACTCTAATTCCGACACCCTCCAGGCTGACCTTGAGGTAATCAGCAAAGCTGGATTCAATATCCTGGTCATCCACAACCAATAACACTTGGTATTCACTTTCTCTTCTTTTCTTCTCCCAAATGTTCAGACACACTGTAACCCAGCAAGACAAACCTAAGTGCGGTGATAAAATATAGCCAATAGGTATCATACAGAATAGTGTAAACGATTACATTAACTTTAAACCATGCAAAACTCCCACGTGATGAACGCGAAGAATACTTACGAATGGAAGGCCTTTGGAATGGAATTGGGAGTTACCTGATCTTACGAAGCTGGGGAGCTGTTCGATATACATCATCTTCAATACACTCAAAACATTTTCAACCACCCTTCCCACCAGTTCAGCTTCGTGCCTGTCCATATAAAACCAAAGTTAGACGGGCAGTTTGGTTCCTTCCTTTCCATCCAAGTGCACACAAAACAGCAATGGATGTTTTCATGCCCTCTTAGGCAGCTTTCTTTCACAACAAAACAGTGAACAGAACATAACATATTCAGAAAACCAGATCCAGATCTCACATGATTAAATGAGATTACCTTTATGAAATCACACATTTGGACCTACTGCCCATATTTACAATGAACACATTTCAGATCCTGTATAAGTGTAGTTCAGCAATTGACGAAATATGATGGTTTTGATTGCTACTATAGGTCAGAAAAGCTACTAGATACATACCCATCAGCAACGGTCTGCGATGACCATCCTCGAATCCTCGCTACAGAAATCAGTGCTTTATAAATTTTTTGCACTTCTTCTGTGCTGAGCCGCTTCTCATGTTTACGTAGATCCTCTCCAAATTTACCACTTTGGCAACCTACATCAACATAATTTACCTTATAGTATATAGGGATGACTGGCAAGCCACACTCTATCCGGCATTTCATCATCTCGGCCAGCTCCAGATTACACCATCTGCTCTCGACAAAACGCGGGGAGATGATGGGTATCGCAATTCTACAAGTCCTAACGGCATGGAGAAGCTCGTTTTCTATCTGCTCACCCAGTGGGAGATCTCTGCTGTCCCAGTACACGCAGACCCCACCAGCTTCCAGGGCTTTGAAGAGATAATAGGCAAAGCCGGTGCGAGTGTCTGGGCCTCGGAAGCTGAAGACCACTTCAGGGCCTGAGATTGTTTTCCCCTGCAGGAATCTAAAATCAGACACGGATAGTGGAAGAACAATTGCTAGGGCATTCATTTTCTTCTTTGTTCGTAAGATCCCATTTTTGTTTCGGATCTAAGTGTGTCATCTTTGAAGACTCAAGGCGACGTTTTCCTCAGCGCGAAAACTTTGACTATGTTGCGCCTTTTTTGTCTTCTATCAACTCATCTTTTATCATTTCCTTATTAGCCTAAAAGTTCGAATAAACGAGCATAGTGACATAAGGATCATTGCTGAATGATTATAATTGGTACAGGAATGAGGACAAGGCTGATCTCGACTTCTCGGTTATATTGAAATGTGACTCCATCTCATGAAGTGAATGCCAATACCTATTCCTACACCATAATCCTTAACCGACAGCAGAGGCATCAGGTTTTTCCCTCATTTCTTATGTGATTGATGGCCACGTGTATGAATGACAAAACACCTACTTGATATTCAGGGCAAAACGCAACTGCCAATGACATCCAAACCCTATGAATGCCTACGTAATCGTAAAGGCGAGTAATTTCAGTACTTTATATTACCAACACCAACTAAAACGAATCTAGCAACAACATCCAACTTAAACATAGAGAAACGCACAAAGGAGCAATTTCTTTCGGATGACTAAAAGCTTATCCCATTTAGGAAGACGTGCAGTGCATGCCTCCTATGAGGACAATGCACTCACTTTTCCATTTGGCCTACCAGTAGCCCTAGGCAGAAAAAAGGGCAAAGATCTCACCAGGAAATTGGCGAGGCCACGGTAGAATTTCATCTCTAAAATTAACGAACTCTGCTGCGAGGGGCGAGATCTGCAAGGATAGGAGATGAGAGAGAGATTCGTCAAAAAAACAGGACTGTAAGACAGACGGCCTGACCTGAGTAAGGCGAGCAGTGGCGAGTGGCAACTAGAGCGAGAATGGAGCCGCGGCTCGAAGGTGCGCGTGAGGGGCGCCCTGGCCTGCCAGCAGAGAGAGACACCAAATGAGAGAGAGAGAGAGGGGGGAGAGAGGGGAAAAACAGACCATGGACATGAAGCGGAGGAGGCGCTGGTGGGGGCAGTCAGCGACAAGGCTGACGGGCAGATCTTACCTGTAGGCACAGACGACAGAATGGCAAAGCACCGGCGGCGAGTGGCCAGAGGAGAGGACTGCCAAGATGGGAGCTGCAATAGACAGAGGAAGTAAGAGAGAGATTCGTCAGAAACGAGAATGGGAGAGAGAGACGGCCCTTACCTTAAGGACGACTGAGCATATGCGAGTGGTGCGGAGCTGCGACCAGAGCCCACCGCGAGTCCCGGCGACGAGGGAGAGGGGCGACGGCCTGGCGACGGCCCGGCCGCATTGAGCTTGGAAAACTCAGCGAGTCTAAGGGAGCCGGAAACATGAGCCATAAGCCACCGTGCTGCGAATGCTCCAAACCTAAGAAACGAGATCTCGAGACTCGATCCAGATCTTCCGAAGGAAAGGATGTGGCGCGAGCTGGAGAAGTCTAGGGGCAGGGTTCGAGGAAGAGGAGAAGAGAGACAAGGAAGTGGCGGCGAGAAGGATGTGGCGGCGACCAGGGCTTAGGCGAGCAGTCGCGAGGGGAAACACAAGCGAAAACAGAGCAGTGGCAGAAATGCGCATGAACGGCATGGACGACGCGACGTGTCTGCCGGAGAAAGGGGAAAGGGGGGAAAAGTGCACGGACAGGTTTTTGTGCATGGACATCGGTTTGTGTGTGGATATCCTGTGTTTTGTATTTCGGTAAAAATCCGAATCGGCAAAAAGAAATGTGATTTTTACCATTATCCAAATCAAAGACAAATTCGGTTTGTAGGTTCGGTTCCGACACGCTACTGAACATGAATGAACATGAAGCAGAGGGGGACATGAAGTCAGCGAAAAGGCCGACGGGCAGAGATCTTTCCTGAAGGTGCAGACCGCTTGGCAAAGCACGAGCGGCGAGTGGCAAGGGGAGAGGACTGCCAAGATGGGAGCTGCAATAGAGAGGAAGTGAGAGAGAGTCTCGTCAGATACGGGAATGTGAGGGAGAGACGGTCCTCACCTTAACGCCGACTGAGCAAAGGCGAGCAATGGCGAGCTGCGACGATAGATCACTGCGAGGCCCGGCGACGAGGGTGAGGGGCGACGGCCCGGCGACGGCCTGGCGACGGAAAACTCAGCAAGTCTATGGTTGCCGGAAACCGGAGCCATGAGCCACGGCGCTGCGAATACTCCATACCTTACAAACGAGATCTCGAGACTCAGCAGATCTATAAGGTAACAGGAAACAGGAACCATGAGCCACGGCGCTGCGAATACTCCAAACCTTACAAACGATATCTCCAGACTCGATCCCGATCTCCCAAAGAAGAGGCTGTGGCGCGTGATGGAGGCGCAGGGTTCGAGGAAGAGGAGAAGAAGTTTCGAGGAAACGGAGACAGAAGGAAGTGGCCGCAAGAAGGAGGTGGCGGCGACTAGGGCCGGCAAGGCAGTGACTTTTAATATTTAAAAAATATTCTTTTTTTCTTTTTTCTTTTTCGTTCTTCTCTCTACCCTCCGCTGGCCATGGCAGAGGGAAGAGAGAAGAAAAAGCAGAAAAAAAAATGCCCTTTTCATCAAAGAGTTTAGTGTAAATATGTGACAAGTACGAGTTTAAGGTTTTTGGTGTCACAAAAAACATTTTAAATAAATGTCTCATATGGGTACAAATTTGAGGATTTTTGTGTCATGAAAAAAAAAGTGTGGGATAAATTTATCAAACTGTTTGGAGTTTCTAATGGTATTTTCCTAATTTGAAAATTGGGTTGAGACATTTTTGGACAAAGGTGCGCCATTCATGTGGTGACACACACACATTTGTGCCTAAAAAGAAAGAGGAAAAAAATTGTAATAAAAATAGAAAAAATTAAAAAAAAATACATTTATGTTAGTGTCGAACACACCACATAAAATGGCTAGCGTTCATGTCAATGATTTTCAACTAAAATATGTGGGATGGATTATATTGACAAATCGTGAAAAAATTTAAGACAGTGATTGAAAGATTTAAAATCAAATTAATGCCATTTCAATAAGTTTCGAACTTTTTTTATACTTTTCCCAAATTTGGCTTTATCATATCTATTGTTTAGTGAATCGTAGAAAAAAATAAATATTTTCATATCCTATTATATTCATTGTTTGGTACAAACAATATATTGATTAAGTGAATCTTAGAGTTGGGATCCTTTCCCTTCTCTTGTGTTGTAAGGGTTGCGCTAGTTGTTTTCCTTGTTAACAGCCTCTTTGGCTGCTTTTGCCGCTGTTTTGGCTTGCCCTCGTTCTTTTTACCTTGGCAGTTGGCACCCTTTCACTCGCTCTAACTTTTTGTCTTTGTGAGTATAAGCTTTTAGTGCCGAGTTCTTGATGTATAGCTATATGTTGGGAATTACTGATCCCCGAAATACCGGATTCGACACTAAATCGAACCCCTAAATCGATGCGGAAGCGAAGCCCAAGAAAACGACACGTATCACCGATCATAAAGCACACCACGGATTCGAGCGTACCTTTTAGCCACAGATTAAACACCGACGTTGATGGAGGAAGAGAAACTGAGCAATTCGATCCGATGAAGCCTTGAAGGGAGGAAGAACAAGCCATATGCGCAAGCATGTTCTTGAGAATACGCGCGGGAGAGAGAAGACGTGAATTCTGATTTCAACCAACGTCTTCTCTCTCTCTCTCCTCCCTTTATACCCCTTCTTTCCACGGGCCCTATTCCCGTGGGCCGGGCTTTCTGGGCCCAACTTTGGCGGATGGGCCTTAAGCCCAAATCAAATAAAGCCTTCATCTCCCTCTCTCGCACATGTGGTGGTCCAAAACCAACATGGGGGACAGGCTCTACTCGGGCCCATCATAGACTCTCTTAACATGGTGGGCCAAACAGGATTCTCTTTACCTCTCTTCAACATTCATACCGGTGAATAATCCAGGTGCGACCAAAGATACTTTGAGAGCTCGTTACTATACATCGGTAGGAATATATAGCAGCTCATAATGGGCGTCACACTCCGAGTAGATTTAGTATGCAGTACTACAGATCGACCGATCACATTTATATCTCTCTTAATCTCTTTTAAACAATGATATATATTGTATTCACAATTATAATTATCACAAAGACAGTTATAATTGGTCGACCGGTGAATACAAAACTATAATGTGATTCTCCAAAATCGATCTTCCTCTTTCCTTCAAACTCTCAATTTCAATTTAGCTTGCTTTTCTAGAAATGTCCCATTAGATTGAATCAAACACATGACCATTGGCAACATCCTAAGATAGCAAACACTAAATAGAAATCTTGAGAATAAGTAAGAGTCATGAGGGGGACAAAAATTGAGGAACTATTTTCCTCAAGAGTCTCACACGTCATAAAAGTTGAGATCAAACTTTTTGCCACTCTTATTGGTCGTCTTATGCATACGTAGTATGAAATACGTATTACGGTATTATCTCCTTTCCCATGGAGCGTATGTCTACACTTTTCAATACCGTACAGATGATAGTTCAGACATACCTAATGTCTAACTTGAGTTCACGTATCTACTCAATCACAAAATTCATCGAACTCACATCGGCATTTTAGACAGATAAAGTAAAATATGTGGGTTATTTTACTTTCGAACATAGTAAGTATTATGTCCTCATCTTAACACTCAGTTAAGGCGACATACGTGTTTTAAGCTTGAGCTCTCGATTATCACCTAGATAATAAGCTTAAAAACAGTCTCATCTCTATTTATCACACAGTAAATAGAGGCGATTACCCGTGTGAGTGGGCTAATCTTATATCTGTCCGACATACTTCTCAACTTAAAATAATGCACCGAGCATTAAGATGCATAAAGATCATACAAAGATTCATAGGCATTAATCAATGAAAAACAAAATTTCATAAATGTGAACAACTCAGGGAAATTACAATTCAGTACATCGGACTCTACGCAATCCTAGAGATTTTACATGACCACAAAACACATCTCTAGGTATTGGCTTTGTCATAGGATCTGCTACCATTCTATGCGTAGATATGTACTGTAAGTTCACATCCTTTCGTGCAATCATATCTTTTACAAAGTTATACTTGGTATCTATATGTTTGGTCTTGCCATGATACTTTGGATCTTTGGTGTACGCTATAGCTGCTTGGCTATCACAGCTTAACCAACAATGGATTTGCAGCTTTCTCAATAACACCTAAATGATCCAAGAATCTCTTAAGCCAAACTGCTTCTTGTACTGCTGCTGATAATGCCGAGTGCAGGACACCTGGAGTGCCATAACTTGGCACGCCGGGACACTTAAGTGCCATAACTTTAAAATGGTACACTTAAGTGCCATCATCGGAGTAAAATGGGACACTTAGTGCCACTCCGGCGAAAATCCGGCCAAATGGCTGACGTGGCAATTTTCCATGAGTTTAGTCCAAAACGGTGTCGTTTTTGCACGCCGACGTGGCAGAGAAAAACGCAAAAACGACGCCGTTTTGTGTATACGTGTAAATAATAATATAAAAATTAATTAAATTATAAAATATTCAAAAAATTAAAAAAAAAAAAAGAGAAAAATTAAGAAAAATTAAGAAAAATTTAAAAGTTTTAAAAAATTAAGAAAATTAAAAAAAAAAAGGGGGTCGACGGGCGAGGGCTGAGCCCTCACCGCCGCCGCCCCGCCGTCGCGGGAAGGGCCGGCGACGGAGGGGGGGGGTCGGCGGGGTCGCCGGCCCGGCCGACCCGGCGAGGGCGAGGGCCGCCGGCCCGGGCCGGCCGCGACCCGGCCCCCGCCGTGGCCCGGCGACCCGGTCGACCCTCCCCACTCCGTCGCCGGCCCTTCCCGGCGGCGGGGGAGGCGGCGAGGGCCCGCGAGCCCTCGCCGGATCGGGCGAGGGCCGCGAGCCTCGCCGGATCTTGGGTGTGGGCCGCGAGCCTCGCCCAGATCCGCGGGCTCGCGGCCCTCGCCGCCCCCGCCGTCGCCGGGAAGGGCTGGCGACGGAGTGGGGGGAGGGTCGGTCGGGGTCGCCGGGCCCGGCTAGGGGCGGCGAGCCTCGCCCGATCTGGGCGAGGGTCGCGGCCACGCCGCGATCCGGCGAGGGCTCGCAGCCCTCGCCGTCGGTCGGCCGGGGGCCGGCGACCCCGGCCGACCCTCCCCCCTCCGTCGCCGGCCCTTCCCGGCGATGGCGGGGAGGCGGCGGCGACGAGGGCTCAGCCCTCAGCCGCCCGTTCGACCTCCCCCCCCTTTTTTTAATTTTTTAAAATTTTCTTATTTTTTAAAATTTTTAAAATTTTTAAAATTTTCTTTTTTTTAATTTTTTGCTGATTTGGAGCTCCGGCGAGCCACGTAGGTAAAAAATAATAATAAAATATTGCCACGTAGCATTTCCGGCAAGGGTCGCCGGAGGTGGCACTTAAGTGTCCCACTCGAAAAAAAAAGTGGCACTTAAGTGTACTGTTTTGAAGTTATGGCACCTAAGTGTCCCGGCGTGCCAAGTTATGGCACTTGTGGTGGACTTCTGCCTGATAATGCCACGAACTCAGCTTCCATCGTGGATAAGGCTATGCAGGTTTGCTTCTTACTACTCCATGATATTGCGCCATTGCTCAGTAAGAAAGCAAATCCTGAGGTTGATTTCCTTTCATCTAAATCTCCTCCCCAATCAGCATTTGAATAGCCTTCAAGTCGCAGATCCTTTCCTTGGTAATTCAACTTGTAATCAGCAGTTCCTTTCAGATCCCTCAGTATTCTTTTGACAGCTTTCCAATGTGCTGGACCTGGATTGGATTGGTATCTACTCACCATTCCAACTGCAAAACATATGTCGGGTCTTGTACACATCATAGCGTACATCAAGCTCCCAACAGCACTTGCATAAGGAACATGTTTCATTTGTTCCTTCTCTTGTGGAGTCCTTGGACACAGGCTATGGCTCAATCCTTCACCTTTTGCAATAGGAGTGTCTATGGGTTTGCAATCTTGCATATGAAACCGTTCTAAAACTTTGTTTATATAAGTTTCTTGCGAAAGAGACAACGATCTCTTCGAACGATCTCTTGAAATCTTAACTCCAAGAATGTATGCAGCCTCACCCATATCCTTCATCTCAAAGTTGGAAGACAACCAACTCTTGACAGTCTTAACAAACTCCATATTGCTTCCAGCAATTAGTATATCATCAACATATAATGATATGATCACAAATTGATCCTTGGATCTTTTGATATATACACAATGATCCTCTTCAATCATCGTAAAATCATATGCCATTATGGCATTATGAAAACGTACATACCATTGTCTTGATGACTGCTTAAGACCATATATCGACCTCAAAAGTCGACATACTTTTTCTTCTTGGCCTTTCACTATGAAACCAACATGTTGTTCCATATATATTTCTTCCTCTAATTGTCCATTGAGGAAAGCAGTCTTTACATCCATTTGATGTAACTCAAGATCCAGACTAGCCACTATTGCCAGAATAATGCGAATCGAGGTAAATCTCACTATAGGAGAAAATGTATCTTCATAATCAATTCCTTCCTGTTGATTATACCCCTTCGCCACAAGGCGAGCCTTATGCCTTTCAATCGAGCCATCAGCCTTTCGCTTTATTTTGAGAACCCATTTGTTCCCAATAGCTCTGCGTCCTTTTGGCAGATCAACCAGTTCCCAGACTTGGTTTGATTTCATTGACTCCATTTCCTCTTCCATTGCATTGATCCATTTTTCCTTACTAAGGCAATTCAGAGCCTCATTAATATTTCTTGGCTCATCCTCATCTTGTGGAGCAACCATAAAAGTTTCCCCTTCAATGCCAAAACGTCGACGGGGAATACTTTGGCGACTTGTTCGCCTAATGGGAGATTGTACACTTTGCACATCATTTCCTATTATGCTCCCACTTGGATTAGGTAATGATGTCGTCTCACCAAGTGGTTGCAATTGAGAATGAGTTGAATTCAATTCATCACTTCTCATATTACTCCCACTTGGACGAAGTCCAATAAGGTCATTATCCTGATCCAAGGTTTCAAATAGAGAACAATCTTCCCCTATTTCGCCCTTCTTAGGAAATTCATCCTCTAAGAATGTGACATCTCGTGATTCAAACTCAGTTATACTTCCACTTTCTTGCTCGCCTATGAACACATACCCTTTTGAGTGTTCTGAGTATCTTATGAAAATACTCTTCTTTCCTCTGGGACCTAATTTCCCAAATTTGTGAGATGACTCATGTGTGTAGGCAGCACAACCCCATGGCTTAAGAAAACTTAAGTCCGGTTTTCTACCTGTCCATAACTCATATGGAGTGGAAGTAACTGATTTGGAAGGCACCCGGTTAAGTATATAGGCAGCAGTTAACAATGCATCACTCCAAAAGGTGATAAGTAAGTTAGCATGCGCCATCATAGACCTAACAATTTCCAGTAGGGTTCTGTTTCTTCTCTCTGCAACACCATTTTGTTGAGGAGTATACGGAATAGACAACTGTCTTTCTATTCCTTTTTCATCACATAATTTTCTGAACTCATCGATAAATATTCTCGACCTCGATCGGATCTCAATGTTTTTATTTTTCTTGTCTAATTGATTTTCTACCAGGTTCATAAACCTTTTGAAACAACTTATTGCTTCAGACTTATGAGAAATCAAATAGACATATCCGAATCGAGTATAATCATCAATAAAGGTGATGAAATAAACAGCCCCATGCCTTCCTCTCACATTCATTGGACCACAGACATCGAATGGATTAAATGCAAAGGAAATTCAGCTCTTTTCCTTTCCCAAATGGTTTCCGTGTTGTTTTTCCTTCTAGGCAATGCTTACATATAGGTAAATCGACTTTTTCAATGTTACCCAACAAGCCCTCTTTGGCTAGTCTATTCATACGTTGTTGGCCAATATGACCAAGTCTAGCATGCCACACATTCACATCATTATCATATGTATTAGAAGATGTGATAAGGGAATAACAAACATTAGCATTAACATAATCAATATCTAATACAATAAAACCATCCAGAAAATAGCCACAACCATAGTAATTTGTCTCCAAAAACAAATTCACACCTCTACTACGAAGTTCATATTAAAAACCTAATTTAACCAACATTAATACAGACACTAAATTCCGACGAATCTCCGGAGCATACAATACATCATGAAGAAACAAGGTGCGTCCACCACGCATATTCAGTTGGCATGTGCCAATTCCTTTCACTTCAGCTCGGGAGTTGTTTCCCACATAGATCCACTTAGTTCCGGTTGGTACTCGTCGGAATTCCACGAAGGATCCTCTATCCTTCGCTACATGGTCTGCCGCTCCCGAATCCACAGTCCCACAAAGGATTAGACTCGAGTAGGAACACAGAACTCGACACATAAGTAAAGTTCTGAAAAGTACAAGGGGTGCATACCTTCTTTGGCTCACGGCCGCGAGCATAGTGACCCTTCTTGTCACGGTTGTAGCATTTCACCCTTGCAAGCTTTTTCATGCGGGGACGCTTCCCTCTTTCATGTTGGTTAAACTTGGGTTTCTTCCTCGAAGGACCTGCTTCTTCCTTGCCTTTCCCCTTATCAAACCAGTTAGGGCGCTTGCGTTTGGAGCTCGAAGCTCCATTTGAGCTAGAACCAGCATAATAGAGTTCAGCATCCGGCTTAGCCGCCAACAGGCGGTCCTCTTCCAGCTCAAGATGACGCATCGCATCCTCAAAGGTTTTGATGTTTTCATTATGAGTCGGGTGCACCTTCATATGCTCCCAACTCGAGGCAAGGAACGAATCACCGCTTTGCACTTGCTGCTCATCCGTGAGGACATGGCCAGCATCTTTCAGCTCGTTATCATGTTTGACATCTTTCTAAGATGTTGCTTCATGGTCTGACCATGAGGCTTCTTATAAGAGTCAAACCCGATAGTGAGCTGCCCTCGCCTAGTCACCGAAGTATGACCATATCTAGCTGCCAATGCCTCCCACAATTCCTTAGCATTGTCAAAACGCCGAAACTCTCGCATGACGTCATTTTCCATGCTGCTCAGCAACGTGATGCGAGCTAGAGAGTTCATTCTTTTCCACGCAGAAAAAGCTTCTTTGTTTCTTTTGTGATGTGCGGTAGTTCCCTCTTCAGGTTCTACCATGGTCATGACAAGAGCCTCAAGTGCTTCTTGCTCTTCCAAAGACATACTGGATTTTCATTTGCCAAATTTCATAGTTGTCTCCATTGAGCTTTTCACCTTTGTTCAGCTCGGCAACTATGCTCTTTGTGGCTGAAGCCATTGATCCGAACAAATCGACAAATATGCACGAATTATTAATGCCTATCTTTTATGCATCCCTATTTACATAGACCCATCATATTAATGAATAATTTCAAGTAAGGTTTCAGAATCAAAAGGTCACTATGTTCCCAATCATCCTCCAAAATCCTAACTTAAAACTATCATCAATATAATTGTCTTATGCAAAATCAATTCTATGAAGCTACAAAAACTTCTAAAACTACCCACCATACAATAATATTCATTTACAAAATCCATCACAATTTTCTTATAGGAAGCAGCTCCGTTGACATCCCATATGCGATTCAACACATCTTGCCATTCGGGTGCAAGAGTATTTATGAAAAATCGCACCATCTCGACTCGTGACATAGGACGACCATTCCATATGACCTGTTGAATTTTCCCGTTGACTTCAAGGACGTGATCAATTAAGTCTCCACTCTCCCATCGATGATCGGTCGCCCGCCTATCAACTTAGACAACGGCCCGATCCTTTTGTTCATCGGTCACTGCGCGAATAGGTGTGCGCAACCTCAGGGGAGGCATTGTTCCTGCAACAAATGCAGAACAAATAAGGGATTACATATAATCCACATAGACTTAATTGAAAAAGAAACACATTCTTTTCCCTTTTTTTTTTTTTGGTCAACGGTCAAAGTCAACGGTCAACGGTCGGTCAACTGTCAAGTCAACGGTCGTCGCCGGTCAACGGTCGTCGGTCGTCGGTCGTCGGACCGGTCGGACCGTTCGGGCAGACCAGCCGCACGTGCCGCGCGCGTGCGCGGGATGACGTCACGCGACGCCAACGGCACCGCCATGCGCGTGCCATCGTCGGCCCGGTCGGGTCGGGTCGGTTCGCGGGTCGGGTGCCGCCGCCCGGCCAACCGAGTCGCGTCATCGCGGCGTCATCGATGACGTCAGCCCAGCAGCCCGGCCGTTGGGTGACGTCATGATGACGTCAGCACGCGTCGGTCCGTGGACCGGCGCGTGTCGGTTTGCCGGCCGGGCGGCGCGCACGCGCGATTCACCGACCGCGCGTGTGAGGCACGCGCCCGGCGATCGAGCGCTTCCGGGCGCGTCGTGCCCACGCGCAGCGCCTTCCGGCGGCGCGCGTGTGGGCGCGTGCGGCGGCCGCCCGGCCGCACTCGAGACATCTCCACTCGTCTCGACGTCGCCTTTATCCCAGTGCTTTCAGAATTTGTTTTTGACATTCGAAAAATCATGAAAATGGCCGAAGAAGTCTCGGGTGTCGGGATTTTCGCCCGGTTCCGTACGACCGAAAGTTTCTTCGCGAAAACTCAATCAAAAACATCAGAATTGATCGGGAAAAACGTGAAACAGGGCTCTGATACCAATGTTGGGAATTACTGATCCCCGAAATACCGGATTCGACACTAAATCGAACCCCTAAATCGATGCGGAAGCGAAGCCCAAGAAAACGACACGTATCACCGATCGTAAAGCACACCACGGATTCGAGCGTACCTTTTAGCCACAGATTAAACACCGACGTTGATGGAGGAAGAGAAAACGAGCAGTTCGATCCGATGAAGCCTTGAAGGGAGGAAGAACAAGCCGTATGCGTTACTGTTCTTGAGAATACGCGCGGGAGAGAGAAGACGTGAATTCTGATTTCAACCAACGTCTTCTCTCTCTCTCTCCTCCCTTTTATACCCCCTTCTTTCCACGGGCCCTATTCCCGTGGGCCGGGCTTTCTGGGCCCAACTTTGGCGGATGGGCCTTAAGCCCAAATCAAATAAAGCCTTCACTATATATAGCTCTTTGGTTTAAAATCAATATAATCCTACCTTTTACCAATATATATATACCAATAGAGACTGTAAGAATTTTCTAATGATTTATTGCTATAGAAATCACAAATGCACAAATATGAATATAATCTCCATCAATCAATTCATAATTATTGCATGGTTTACGTTTTAAACAGAAAAAGAGCTCATTACAGCATTCACAAGTTTGACCACAACAAGAAATGTAAACGTGCTACAGCAACATCAATGAGGTAAATCCATCAGTAAACGCCAAATCTAGTAAAAGAAAGAAAACATGATTATTCACTTTGCGATTTTGAAAAAAAGAAAACAATGCTTTCACTTTCCGGTTACTTTCATGAAACTTCAACATGAACCTTAGAGGTGCAAAAAAGGAGTTTCAACTATTTTGTTGATTTTATTGACTTTTAACAAGAATTAGAGGGTTATAGAGGAGAAGGAGTTTCGACTCTCCCCGTCTGAGTAAACAAAAAACTATGGCGGAGTTGTGAAGCTTAGATGTGAACCAAAAATGAAGGGGAGGAGATGGAGAGAGAAAGATCCCGTTCAAGTTTGAATTTGTTCATCCAAAATGAGAATTCTTCTACTTCATTTTTAATTATCTTGCGTCCCATTTTTTATTTCGTTTTTATTCCCTTCCATCATTCATTAATAATAAAGTTATCAAATAATTAATTATAGATACTAAATATGTCTATATACAGAATATATATTATAAAATAGAGATAAATTCAAATATATAAATAAAAATAGGAATAAAAACGATAATCGTGAGAGTCAAGATGCCATTGAGAATGGAACATGACTCGATTTTGTCTTGGCCTAACAAAAGAAACAAGACTCGAGTTTGATGGCGTTTACCAAACTAGATGAAACATAGAATGTTACTTACATGTTCCACGATAAAGAAAAATTAGCAAGACTGCAGATCTCCCTGCTCACTGGACCCTTTACTTTTATTCCTCGAGCTCCTATGCAGTCGAAAGCCTTCTTCACTTTCTAAAGCTGTTCATTCAACAAATAGTATCGGTTCGTGCTAATTTCTTCTGAGAGTACAATTTTCGTTTGAGGTTCAAGTTCCCCATCTACGTGAATCATAATACCTCAGATACTCTCAGAAAATTGACTGAATGCAGCAACCGAGCACGATCCTTTTCTTCAGTCAGGGTACCCGATCCAGCAACTTGGAAGCTACATCTCAATTGATTTCCCGTTGAGACATTCTCAATCTTTCAAGAAATAAAATCACTTCAGAGGAGGGTATGATAGTGAATTTGATCATATAATTTTGAAGACTCCAATTGCATCTCTCCTCAGAAGATTTTACCTAAATTTGTTTATTAGATTTTCAAATTTGAACTTTGACGGAATCGGCTTGAGATCACGGTCCAATTTTGTCCCTGTTTGGCTCTGTACTAGCGAAAATGCTTGTAAATAGTTACCGAATTTTAACTGTGCTTTTCTGTCAACTAGTAGAAACCTCTCGTTCAATTTAGCCCGAATGTTTCTGTTATTCTTTTCTCCTCCTCCTTTTGGGGCCAAATGTCTATTGTCCGATTCAAGTACATTCGAGAGAGACAGATGGTGGACCGGCGGTACTTGACAGCCGATGGTATGACTGCGATGTGACGCTCAGTTGGGAGATTCTCGGTACAGTAATTATTAACACCTAAATTTTTGCGATCAAATTAGTTATTTATTGTGTAAAAATTAGGGACTAAACTTTAGCCCATAAACAAAAATATTAATTGCATATCATATAGTTTTTTGTGCATTTTTTTTTATTGCATTTGCATTGAATCGACGATGTTGAATGGACTCGAATGAATGGCTTTAAGCTTAATAGATATGAGGATATTCGATTCTTAGATGCGATATCTCTTTCTTTCAAACAAGAAATAAATATCTTCGTTAAATATTTGGAGTGAAAATTCACAATCGGAACAAGACCAAAAGAAATATGCATAGAAGGAAAATTTGGCCAACCAAAAGGAACAAAAAGAAAGGATGATATGGCACTCGATGTTTTATATATCCTTCCGATATATGAAAAATAAAGATAGAAAAATAAAAGGAAAGTGTGCTAAGGCGTAATCCGTCGACATGGGGCATATATTTAGTGATATTCAAAATGTATTGACACAAGGAAAGGGATATTCTGAAAATGCGTGAAGAGGGAAATAAAATGATTTGAAAAGTGCTCACAATAGAAAATAAAGTCTAGGCTCTTTCTTTGAGAACCCGAGTCCTCTCACCTATGAAGGCTATCATACTACAGACAAAGAAAGAGGGGGGGGACGAAGAGAGAATATTGGAGAGAGAATATTAGGTACCCTAACGGTGCCACGCAATCCGTGCTCGAACCATTCATTGCATGACACCTGGACAAGTGTCAGTCCACGTCGGCTCCCTCGGCTCCCTCTTCTCTCCGACGTCGTTCCAAATTAAACCAATGCGCGGGAATTGAAAAAATTGAAAGGGCATTCTCTCTCCTCTGTCTTCTCTCTCCTCTTTGCTCTCTCTTCCTCCTCCGACGCTCCTTCTGATCTAGCGATTCCTCTCTCCTCTTTGCTCTCTCTTCCTCCTCCGACTCCTTCCGATCTAGCGATTCCTCCGACGACCGTCACTCCCTCCCGACGAAGGCCTTTCTCTCTCTACTCGACGGCCTCTTCTCAAGGCTCCATTCTCTCGGCGCACTTCTTCCTAAATCGCGCTCTCTCCCGACGGCTGATTTCGCTCGCCTCTCTCCGTCCCCCAACTCGCAACTGAGAAGCAATCGTTCCGCCCCGCTCGCGTCGCTCGAGAAGCCCTAAATCTGCGAGTCAAGTTCGATTTTATTTCCCGATGTTTTATGTTCGCATCTTTGTTTTGGGGAGAAAGCTTGACCTAAATTTGCGATTAGAAGTTCACTGGTTTATTGCTTCTGATTCTAAGCGCAGCAACGCGAGAAGTGAAACTGCGACTCTCTCTCTCTACCCTTGTTCGGTTTTTCCGTTCTTGGCAAATTCGAAGATGAGCCCACTTCTGGATACATGATCTTAGGCCGATCCATCGAATCGAAACCCAACGTAATCTCGTTGCTTCGCTCCACCAAGCTGTTGAATCGCTTGTGTCTGGGGAGAGAGAATATTGGGTACCCTAACAGTGCCACACAATCCGTGCTCTGAACCATTCATTGCATGACACCTGGACAAGTGTCAGTCCACGTCGGCTCCCTCGGCTCCCTCTTCTCTCCGACGTCGTTCCAAATTAAACCAACGCGCGGATTGAAAAAGTTGAAAAGGACATTCTCTCTCCTCTGTCTTCTCTCTCCTCTTTGCTCTCGCTTCCTCCTCCGACGCTCCTTCTGATCTAGCGATTCCTCTCTCCTCTTTGCTCTCTCTTCCTCCTCCGACTCCTTCCGATCTAGCGATTCCTCCGACGACCGTCGCTCCCTCCTGATGAAGGCCTTTCTCTCTCCACTCGACGGCCTCTTCTCAAGGCTCCATTCTCTCGGCGCACTTCTTCCTAAATCGCGCTCTCTCCCGACGGCTTATTTCGCTCGCCTCTCTCCGTCCCCGACTCGCAACCGAGAAGCAATCGCTCCGCCCCGCTCGGGCGTCGCTCGAGAAGCCCTAAATCTGCGAGTCAGGTTCGATTTTATTTCCCGATGTTTTATGTTCGCATCTTTGTTTTGGGGAGAAAGCTTGACCTAAATCTGCGATCGAAGTTCACCGGTTTATTGCTTCGATTCTAAGCGCAGCAACGCGAGAAGTGAAACCGTGACTCTCTCTCTCTACCCTTGTCCGGTTTTTCCGTTCTTGGCAAATTCGAAGATGAGCCCACTTCTGGATACATGATCTTAGGCCGACCCATCGAGTCGAAGCCCGACGTAATCTCGCTGCTTCGCTCCACCAAGCTGTTGAATCGCTTGTGTCTGGGGGGTTTCAAGATTTTCCGGGGGCAATCGCTGTTCCGTCATTGCAGACTTCCAGGCGAGAAGAAATGTGCCCACAATAATCACCCCAACACCGAACCGCCTCCTTTGTCCTCTCTCGGTATGTCGTCATCCCTTCTCTGCTTTCGTTTTTTCCCTCGTCGTTTGGTTTCAGGAAGTGGTGGGGATGTTACAAGTAAAAGAAAGGAATCGGGCAGTGAGGTTTCACTTGAATTGTGAGAGATTAACGCGGGAGTGGTCGACCCCACGTCCCGTATATGGCGAACGGTATGATTTCTGAATGAAAGCGGGTTCGCATGAGCTATGAGCGTTGGTGGGGAACGAGCAAGAAAGTGGGAAATTTTGATCTTGTTGAAGTTGGACAAGTTGGGAGTCACGGCATTTCTCTTTGTTGAAAGCTAGTTAATCTTAGATGCTGTTTGTCAAGAAAAATTATAGGAAGAGTAGACACCGAACTAATGTGACTCTTTCGATGAACCGAACACATGGGGAAGCTGATATTACTTGAGATCTCTTGGAATAGTTGGTGGGTGTATCTAGATTCATGAACACCCTGGAATTGAATTAAATGGTTGCATTTCTTTTATTGATAAGCGTTATCTGCTCCTCTGCCCATGCTTTGTATCTGACTTTAGTGTCCATTTTTCTTGTTTTCTCATTCTCTTTTTGGTTTTGCCGTAAAGGGAATTAGTCGAATTGTTTGTGAACTTTTCGTCAAGCACATGAACAAATGGCTCTCACTTTTCACTTGTTACATCTTTCCTTTAAAATGTGTGTAATCTCATCAATTTTTTTGTCCTTTGCCTCTTTGTAAGACACATTTTCTTCCAACTGCTTCTCTATTCAGACTTTCGCATTTTTAAGCCTAGGGTAAAATGCACTAAAGGTGACTCAATTTTCAATATTTTTTTCATTAGCCTGGCACAAACTTTTTACTTGTTGAAAATTTGAGGTAGTTGTCTATGTGGTTTATTTTAATATTGTTTTAGTCTTAATTGATGTGGCTTATTAAATGTGCAGCGATACAATTGCAGCATCACATAGTATCTATTGAATACTACAACTGCAGCAATAAATGATGTTGCCGAGAATTACTTGCAACTGTCTTGAGTTTGAGATAATGTCTTATAGATTATCATTACAATGGTGAAACAGTACCCAAAAAGAAAAATGAGTGAGCAAGTTTTCAACAATACAAGTCCCAAAATTTAATGGTGTTGCTTAATTAGGTCGGTTGGATACAGAACCACCTTACTCGAGCTTTTGAATTCTTTGACAAGAATTGAAGCGGATATATTGAATTCGATGAGTTGAAAGAAGCTTTGATAGATGACAATCTTGGTCCGAACAACGAAAAATTTATTGAAGACATCATTTTCGATGCTGATCTAGATAAGGTAATACATAACCAGAACAACCTGCAATTTGGAATCTGTGTATATCTTGTTCATATACGAAATAGAGTGCTCATTCTGTGATGGATGTATTCCGGGACGGTTGAATCAGTTATGATGAATTCAAGGCCATGATGAAAACGGTCATGGACTGGAAAATGGCTTCACGCCAGTAGTTGAGAGCGATGCTGAACACGCTTAGCCAGAAGATGTTCAAAGACAAACTTTCTTATCTCAGAGGCTAAAAGATGTTCCACCCATGGCTTCTTAATCTGATCCAGATGAACCGTGGAGAAACAAAATCGAAGTCTCATCAAAAGGGTATTTGGGAAGGAGGCATTATACAAAATCATTGCATTGGTTTGCTACTGCAGGGACATAAATGCTGTGGTTATATTATTTAGCATGTGCCATTTCTCTGTAATTAGAGCTGCCTTTTGTTCATGCTAGACTTTTGAACAACTGCTTTTGCCTTTCCTATATGAACTACAGATCCTGATTGACCTAAGAATGACAAGGCAACCATTCTTACGGACAAAATCCAGGTGCTGAAGGATTTAACTACGGAAGTTAACAAATTGAAAGCTGAATGTGCAGCTCTTATTGAAGAATCTCGTGAGGTGATTTTATCTTCATCCAGTATCCTGAGGTTCTAATGTCCATTGTTTGCCTTGATGCTCATAGTAACTTTGCATTACAACCAGCTGATGCAGGAGAAGAATGAGCTCAGAGAAGAGAAATCATCTTTAAAATCTGAAGTTGAAAATCTTAATGTCCAGTACCAGCAAAGGACGAGGGTTATGTACCCTTGGGCTGCCATGGATCCATCCGTCGTCATGGGTCCAGCCTACTCATATCCAGTTCCAATATCCGTCACTCCAGGTCCAATACCCATGCTCTCACAACTTCAGCCTTTCCCTTTCTTTGGAAATCAGAATGCAAGTGCTATTCCTGCTCCGTGTTCTACCTTTATCCCAAATTCAATGCCTGCCAATCCCACATTTGAACAGCAGTCAACCCAATATGCTTCCACTTCTCATGTGTCAAATAAAAAAGACTCCAAAAGTAGGTCTTCAGGTCATCAAAGGGGCAGCATTGCAGAGCAAGACGAAGATTCAAATGACGTGGCAACAGACCTTGAACTTAAGATGCCTGGAACATCATCACATCAGGTTTTTTTTTTTTTATATTCTGAACCAGAGCTGGATCTACTCTGTAAATTGGCACAATATGCATAACAGTATATATTATGCAGGACTTGACGTCCGGAGAAAAGAAGGGCAAGCAGACCCAGAGGAAGGAGATTAGTATTTTACTGATGGGAGCTCGTCGAGCAAGCTTTCCTCATCTCAGGCCTTTCCAGATAGTTCCTCCAATAGTGGTAGTGACAACCCAAAGTCCAGTAGATGAAGAGTTGAGTCCAGAAAATCTCAATGCCACAATTTTCTTTTCCTGTTACAGGCCTAACTCATTTTCTAGTCCTTTCGTAGTTTGTACCCCAAGGCTGGTCAGTTGTATATTATGTTGCGTTTGCTTAACTTACAGGGAATTTTTTTAGTTTATACAGATTTCAGAGCATATGCCTGAAACTTGAACAATGAAGGGCACATTCATTACTTTTTTAAGGGTTTAGCTCCAGCAACCATAAGCCAGGTTGTACTCCTGCATGAGTCATTCGCATCGTGTATTTGTGATGCCCGGGTGGTTATTAGGGGTGCGAATGGTAACGTTTCTGTTTTTTTGTTCAGGGAATAGAAACAAAAAAAAAAGTGTTTGTTCTCGGGAACAATTTTTAAACAAAAGAACGCGTTTGGTAACGTTTGGTCGGGAATAAAAAATGAACAGAAACACGTTTGGTAAATTTTATTCTTTTTTTGTTTCTTTTAATTTTTTAAACATTTTTATTTTATTTTTCATTTTTTCCTTTATTTTTTCTTTTTTCTTTTTTCGGCCGGTCACCGGCCTCTAGCGACGGCCGACGGGGCGCGGCCTCACCAAGATCCGACAAGGCCGAGCGTCGCCATGGCTGGGCGAGCTCGAGCTCGCCGGAGGCTAGCGACGCTCGGCCTCGTCGGATCTGGGCGAGGCCGAGCCTCGATGGCCGGTCGCCGGCCATGGCCGAGGCCGGCGACCGGCAAAAGAAAAAAAGAAAAAAAAAAGAAAAAGAAAAGAAGAAGAGATGAAGAAACGTTTCTTCGTTTTTGTTTTTGGAGCAAGAAACAATAAATTGTTGTTTCTTTTTTTTGTTCTTATTTCGTTTTAGAAACAAAAAAAAAAAAAGAACAGAAACGCAACCAAACGCGTTTCTGTTCTTTTTTATTCACAGGAACACTTTCCGTACGAAGTGTTCCGGAAACGTTTCCATGCACACCCTAGATAAAAAGTCTCTAGAGATGCCGTCGTCAAGAGGTAATGAATCAGTGTACCGATAGAGATGTGAGCTAGCATATGCTTTTGGGTATTCCCAACATCATTGACCGGAGCAGAAAAAGGCGAATTCTTTATGTTCTGCACATCACCTCCTACATTCGCTATTCTATTGGCCATGATTCAACGCAATGATGAATGGCTCTTGAAACCAAGAAGCGTAACCCTAAATAATATGATCAATTCATTTTCGTTAATGGCTGCTCAGCATAGATCTCTAAATAATTCACAGGAAAAGCAGGTGCATTGCCCATCTCTGAGAGAGACTGAAAAATGTTTACACTTAATTCATTTGCGATGCCAAAATTGGGAAAAGAGAAGGCCTTACAAGTAAAAAAGCATTGCCCATTCTATAATAGAACAGGCCCCCAAATTCGAGGGCGTTAAATATACACTCGCATCCCACTCATTAGAAGACGTACGCCCGTATAGCCCTTCCCTCTCACCAAGTAAACGACCACAGCCAGCAATCTCTCCAAACCTTCATCCTCAAGCACTTCTCGGCTAACTTGGGGTGCCATGCAAAATCCCTTGATACTAACTTTTGTACAGGGATTTCCACTGGCAATGGAGCGGAGTACAGAGGCGGTCATCATGGTTGGCTCGGTATATCTTGAGTAACCAAAATACGTAACCTGTCTCGTGCTCCCTCCTCTCTTTTTAACACCCAAAAGCTCCAGAATGGATCTATATCTTCCTCAAATTCCAATAACCAGATGGGCTCGGCAAGTTTTGAGAGCCCATGCTTGCAGTTCTTAACAGCCTTCTGAACTCCGATAAACTTATTTTCCCATCTTTGTCGACGTTGGCTTCCTCTAGCAGAGGACCGAGGGAGCCTTTCAAACCTGTCTGCTAAAAAGGGCATGGGAGCATCATGTCAAGGTTACACGTTAACATGCTTAACCATTTCTTTGTACCAAGCAACATTAAAAACCTGCGCCACTACTTTGAGCAGAATATACAACAAGAGGCAATACATTCGGCTAGTATTTTCAGATGAGACAATAACCAAATTATCAAGGTCACAAGCTGAACAGTTTCTTTATGTGAAGCTGCAACAGAAAGTAGCTATGCTACTATTTTGTGCCCAATATGCAAAAAGACAGAACTTATCCCAACTTTTGGGCAATTTTGCAAGAAACAAACTTCAAGCTCCCAAGAGACAGGGTCAAAATTCAGTTAGAAATTAAAACAAATATATTTAGCCTTGTCTACGTAATTTAATTTTCACTCTACCCATACCCATAGTGACAAATGAGAACTAGAGGGCAAATGAATGTGGAAGGGATGAATAAATGAAGATAGTCAAAATTACCAGTCGAAGTTCTTCGGGGTTATATAACCATCACGATCAATGTCGGTGACACCTAATTTTGGAAAAATAAAATTGCATTTTGAACAAATAAAAAGAAAAAAATGAAAATGGGGAAATTGATTTGATTGATTATGCATGTCAAATTTGAAATTCGATGAATGTTCAGATTTTGATAAATGCAGAAACAATTAAAAATCGGGTAAACAAAGGACAAGAATTTTGTAAAATAGAAGAAATCGAGCAAGATCGGTGATTGCGAAATCACGTTCGATTTGCGAGGCTTGATTTAATGCAATGAGAAGATCAAAAGTTGAAAGTTGCTATAAAAATGGCCATATAAAAATCACTATAAAATGAGCCATAACTTTCGTGAGCGAGAAGAGGAATTCGGGGGGAGCAATTTTCGAAAAATGGAGAGAGAAATTTGAGAAGAAAATTCGTGCAAAAAAGGCTTTTGTCCATCTTGGTCAGAGAAACTATTTCTCTTTTCTTTCTCTGACCAAAAAAGGTAAAAGTCAAGAAAAGTGTAAAAAGAAAAAGCGTGAGAAACAGTGAAAGAAAAAAGGAGACAAGCCTTTTCCGTCCATTTGAAGTAATCATTCTCTTATCCTTCTGACAAGCTGCAGAAGGAAGAAAAGGAAGATTGCGGCAGGAAAAGTCAATATAGAGAGAGAAAGTTAAAAATAAAAAAAAGGAAAAGGGGAGGGTCTTCTTCAACAATTCTTCGACCGGCGCTCCAGCTTTTTGCAACTCCCGTCCGTCACCGCCTGCACATCCCGCGAGCACTACAGCACCACCTCCGAGCCTCCTTCCGGTGAACCCAGCGACCTCCGCGCACCAGCACCCGCAAGCCTCGCCGCGCAGCAACCTGTGACCCGCACCAACTCGCGCACACCACCCGACGACCCATCGCGACCTGCTGCTGCCCAGCCGACACCGGAGTTCCGAAGCCTGCCGCTCACGATCTCACCGCATCAGTAGCACCGGACGCCAGGCGCCCCGACGACCGCGCTCTCGCCCTCGCCGACGCCGCGCCGCTGCAACACCCCCCTCTCCGCCCGCGACGCCGCCCGTCGATCTCCGAGCTCCGCCGCGCCTCCGCACCGCCACCTCGCTGGTTCGCTCGCCTCCGCCACGCCGCGCCTACGACGTCCGCAGCTCCGCCGCCGCGCCTCAGTCCGTGCCCCGTCGCCGTGACCCTCCTCTGCCCGCGAAGTTGCAACCGCTACCAAGCCGAGATCCAGACACCGGAGCTCCCCCTGTCGCCGCCTAGCTTTGCCGGAGCTCCGACCGCGACGCCCCTGCCGGACCTCCGATTAGCCACCTTGGCCGGGCCCCACGGCTGTCAAGCCCATTTAAAAAAAAAAAGAAGAAAAAAAGAAAACACGTTAGGTAGTTTTCTTTAGTTTACTTTATTTATTTTATTTTACTTTATCTTGTGTTTTTTTAGTATAATTAGTCTTTATTATATGATTGGAAATTCCAACATATCACCCGATTCGCAATCGCGCCAGGATTTTTTTATTTCATCATAAGGCGCCTAGATGAAATAATTAATTGCGGGAATAAAATTGATATTTTGATCTTTAAGACTTAAAATCAATTTATCATTTTTATCAGCGAAATGTTATCCCTTGATATGAATGATGTGTGATATCCTTGTTTTGGCTTGTCATGATCGCTTTGTTCATCTTGAAATGTGTTTGGGTTATAATGTTGCGTATTTTAGGGTTTACACATTTAGAATAAGAATCTTATTTCGAATTTTAAAATCAAAAATCAAAAAAATCATATCAATCAATTTAGGTTGCTAGATTTTTAATTTGGATTGCATGTTTAATTATTTGGCAATTATTAATTTCGAAAATTAATTAAAAAAAACAATAAAAAATCATCATGCATATGTCATGTAGAATTAGTGCATATTTTGTACGTCATTGCATATTAGGGTTAAATTGCACTTAGTTTAATTCTAGATAATATATTTCTTAATTTATTATGAGTTTAGATATTTTGCATTTTAGGATTATCTAGGTTAAGATAATATTTTAGTTTAAATTAGGATTTGGCTTAATCTAATTCCTAATGCAAATTAAATAGAATCTTAATCTAGTTAAATAAATTTTCACATTTTTCCTAATTCCGAATTTTCATGAAAAAAATACAAAAAAATGTCTTAGAATAAATTAGTTCTATTCCCTAGGATAGATTGCATTTTTAGGAAAAACAAAAAATATCATTGCGTATCATTAAAAGTAGATTCATGAAATGCATGTCATTTAGATATTGTTATTAGGTCTATTTAATTAGAAATTGCATGACATTAGAATTAGGTCATTTAGTTAGCATTGCATATTGCATGATTTTATTTAAGTGAAAACAAAAAAAGAAATTGCGTGTTAATTAGAAACCATATCTAGGGCTGTTGATGTGATTTTTAACTTAACATTACAGATGCTTTCGTTGCTTTGAGGTAAGTTTTTGTAATTTATTTATTGTTTATCCGGGTGTTAAATTGGTGAATTGCGCATCCGCATGATTACCTCACATATTAGGAAAATAGATTTAAAATCAATTTTAGCTGCCTGCAAAAACATTTTTTTTTGAAAATAAAAGAATGGTACCGAAAGGGCATTAGAGAAATCTAATGTAACCAAATCTCCGTACCCATAGTCTCTGGTTCGTAGGAGTAAAGTGAAATTCCCGTTACTTTACTTGGGTTTCTAATCGACCCACCAAAAAAATAGATTAGTGGCGACTCATGATTAAAAAATCAATTGCATGTTACGAACTTGAACTTAAGTCGCGAATTGGTATGAGCTTGGGAGAGCCCGAATTAAGTCTAGGCTTAATAATCCATTAGCCAAATTTTAGGTGGTTCACCCGAAAAATAGGTCGCGACAATGTCAAATTTTTCAAAAAGTGGCCTGTGACCGCAGCTGCCACTTCTCTGAGTCATGTTCCTCCATTCGATGCACATGAAGAGTAGCTGCAACAAACTCAGTAAAATTCACTTAGCTCATTCGTGTTGCTATCGATCTACATGAAGGAAAAATAAAAGAGATTCTTATGCACCATTCAGGACTCACATGTTTGTGCAAAATCTATAAGCTTGGCAGCAGCTCATCTTATGAACGAAAAAATTAGTCCAACATTTCTTGGCTAACAACACAAGCAAGTTTTCAAAATGATGAAACATGAAGCAAGAACTAAATGGAAGCTTCAAGCATCGAATATGAACAAAAGAGAATCACCAAAACAATAAAAGAAGAACGTGAAACTGACAGAAATGATATTCCACAAAACCCACCAGAAAAACAAATCTCAATTGCTAATACACAAGGAGAAAACAAGGCCATAACAAAGGTAAAGATAAAAGTTACCGCTTGAAGAATCTCTAAGACACGTGGTTCCTTCATCTTCCAGGGAAGATCCTGAGCAAGGGCCTGCATGCATACAACACTCATGATCATGATGTAATTAAAATATTCATCAGAGTGAATGTGGAATGAGAAAGAAATGGATACCTCTTTCATTTCTTCAAGACTAATAGAACCATTTTTATCTACATCAATTGCAGCAAATTGATCCTTGAGGTCAGCAAGTTCCTCTTCATCAAGTGTGCTTGCTAGTGCCTGCAAGCAATATTTGTTAGACATTGACATGACATAATATCCTTTCCTCCTTGAACAAATCTTACAGAGCAGTTTTGTTACCCGTAAAGCAAATTGTTTCAGTCGACCGTACTTCACAAATTGTCTCATATTGTTCAAAACTGATATATCAATAGGGATATCTGATGCATTTCCTCCTTCTCTGACCCATGGATATGCTGAAAGTTGCAGCAATGAATAAAGATCAATGTTAAGAGGAAACAGAAATTATTTTCCCAACATAAATGGTCCATGCTCCAATAAGCAACCACTTATTTTCCTAAATCTTGAAATGAATCTATTAAAAAGTAGGGTTATAGAAGCACAGATGACTAACAAAATTGCCACAGATGTCTCTAATTTACCTGCTCATGATTTGTAAGAGACCGAGATGTAGGAAGTTGCGAAAAACCACTCAAATGAGCCAAAGCATCAGCTAGAGCATTTACACCTTGCTCTTCAATTAGTTTTTGTGCTGTTGGAGTGAAAAACCCTACAGACTTAGGATGAACCACTTTGAGGGTCGCAACAACTTGCTCAGCGGATGACTCCAAAACTTCATGCATTGCTGGAGGGCTAATAAACTCAAATGTGCAACCTACACCTCACTCAATGGATCTGACAGTTCACCTTTGACTACTTGTATACATCAAGATAGCCATTCCTTCTTTCCCGGCGCGTCCAGTACGAACAGACCGATGGACAAAAGTCTCTGAATCATTTGGCAGTTCATAGTGGATGACCTGGCATTAGGAGTTGCATACTCTTGTTAATCTTATACAAGTAGCTTTGTGAGAGGACTAACTAATCGTGCAGGTAAACAAACATAAAAAACTAAATAACCTACGAGATCAACATTAGTGATATCCAGCCCATGAGATGCAACATAAGTAGCAACAAGAACAGTGAACTTCCCCTGCCGGAAACCATTAAGAGTTCTCTCCCTCTGATGCTGAGAGATATCCCCATGCAATGCTTCAGAGGCAATGATACTCATTAATGCCATTGACACCTCATCTGCATCTCTTTTACTCTGTATGAAAACAATGGTCTTCCCACCTTTCGCATACATGTAAGATAGATATACAAAAAGGTCATTTATCTAGTAAAAGCACAATCTATTAAAGCCTACCATAAAGCATGTAGGCAAAAACAAAATCAAAGCCTTCTTCCACTAAGCAGGAAGAATCTTAAGAAACAGCATGATAGAGAAATTCAGGACATATGCCTAATGGGAGACATCCATATGCAAATGTTAGCGAATCAAATAAGCATCTTGATTGGGGAAAAGATATCAAATATGAGGGAAGCATCTCCTACCGTGATGAGATCACTTAGAATGGTACACTTTGAAGTTGGAGTTGCTGATATGGCATAAATTTTAATTCCCTCTGCGAGTTTTTCATCTTGTTCTCCAACCTACATCAGGAAAATAAAGAGCAGGCAAACCACATAAGCCATCAGACGACATTTTGATGAGCCACACTCCTCCATTTCTACGACTGTACTATGCAAAAATTCAGGCCTATACTCAATATCGGATCATGCAAGAAGTTTGGGCAGATGGAGACAGAGAGATTGTTATTGAGAGAAGAACTTTACCAAGTCAATTGTCAAAGGATTGTTCAAGTGCTTTCTCGCCGGTTTCTTCACCCAACCAGGCATTGTGGCGAGAAAAGCAGGCTCGTCGCTGTGAGGGAAGCTTTTCCAAGATCACCTCCACATCTTCCTCAAAACCAACGGCAAGCATCTGATCAACTTCATCAAGTACTAAAAATTCCACTTCTCCCAATTTAAGGCTGTTACCATTGATCAAATCAATGATTCGACCAGAGTCCCGACAACTACATCGAACCCCGGGAAAGGACACTTTGTTGGGTAATGTAAGAAACTCCACCATAAACACACACGGTGTTTAAGTAAGGTGTAGATTCCTTAATTTCTTTCTCTACTTGTTTTGCTAATTCCCTTGTTGGTGCTAAGGCCAAAACTCTAGGAAGTCGCCCACATCTAAGAGACATTTACAGTATAATCTGTCATTAGAAAAATGGTCAAACATTGGAGGTCACCAAGATAATTAAAATTATTACTCAAATACCTCGGACTTCTATGTTCATCACCATCAGTAAGATGCTTCAGTATGGAATCCCAAAAGCTAAAGTCTTCCCCGTTCCAATCTTCGCACGAGCAATTAAATCACACCCTTCAAGCACGGGGTTAACACCGCTCTCTAACAATCACGAGAATAGTACAAGGAACATGAGTTTGCCATTGAAAACATGATGAAACTTTAGTACAGTGAACAATGAATGGGGAAAAGTAATGAGTGATGAACTATCCTAGTGCTGGCAAAAGTAAAGAAACCAAATATCGAGTCGATTAAAAAAACGAATCCTGCCTGTGTAAAGCCTTAGTCCCAACAACATCTTAGTGTTGAACAGCTCAATTTTCAGCATAGGATAGTCATCTAATGTAAGCTACGACAGAACATCCCAGAATACCTATTATGATTGCCTGCACTTAACTCCATCCGTGGTTCGCCTAGCACATTAACAAAGGTCAAGGTTTTCTACTTAATTTTCCAGCCAACTAAGTATGCTCAAACAAAGAAAAACTCAGCCAGCAATTCATACCAAAGCGAAAATATTGGATAACATAGGGGAAGGAAACAAAGGATAAAGCATACTTGAATGGGAAAGAGATGGGTAATGCCACGTTTCTCAAGAAATTCCACGAGCCTCGAGGCAAACCCAGCTTGGAGAGAGCTAGCTCGTCCCTCGCTCACACTCTCGGCCTCGCCGCCCTCAGACACGAAGCCGCCCTCATCCTCACTCGCGTCAACCTCGCTCTCCGAGAACCCACCGATCCCCAACTTCTTCAAAGCCTCCTCGCTCAGCACCGAGTTCGGCGTCGCGATGGCAGACGTCACGAAGCTACTCAGGCTCCTCCTAAGGCCGCGCCTTTTCACACACCCACTTTCTAAAAGCCCAAAGGGTCTTCGGACATGGCACTCGCTGGACGAACAGAGCAAGGAATTGAAGTGGGCTTCTCGGAAAACGACAGAGAAACCACGGCACCAGCCGAGCGATTACTTCTCGGTCGCGAGTCGGGGGACGGAGAGAGGCGAGCGAAATCGGCCGTCGGGAGAGAGCGCGATTTAGGTAGAAGTGCGCCGAGAGAATGGAGCCCTGCTGAGATGAGGCCGTCGAGTGGAGAGAGAAAGGCCATCGTCGGGAGGGAGCGACGGTCGTCGGAGGAATCGCTAGACTGGAAGGAGCGTCGGAGGAGGAAGAGAGAGTAAAGAGGAGAGAGAAGACAGGGGAGAGAGAATTCCCTTTCCACTTTTTTAAATGCCCGCGCGTTGGTTTAAATTAGAACGACGTGAGAGAGAAGAGGGAGCCGACGTGGACTGACACTTGTCCAGGTGTCACGCAATGAATGGTTCAGAGCACGGATCGCGTGGCACTGTTAGGGTACCCAATATTTTCTCGAGAAGTGAACGATGTGGACTGACACCTGGACAGGTGTCATGCAATGAATCGTTGAGAGTACCGATTACATGGCACTGTTAGGGTACCTAATATTTTCTCCATCTTTCCTATTTGTTGTGTTGAGCCCCTTAGACATAGCCGATGTTTTCTCGCCAAAATATCAGGAGTGCCTTGACTTTATAGATGGAATTCTAGGCAGACACTAGAGGCTGAAGTATTGTTCAACAAGAAAGGCAAAAATTGAAAGAAACCTTTATTGGCCCCTCTGCATCTTCCAAAATATTTCTTGCACTTGTGAGGAATTTTCTTAGAAAGGGCATTCTCGTACCACTGTACATATATTAATATCATGAAAGAAAAATAACATTAGCCAGAATAGTACTGATATTCTTGAAAATTCTTGCCTAAACATATATTATTGACAAGAAAACTCGTAAATCATCCCATTCCATAATTGTGTATAAATTTTCCTTGCAACATTCAATTGACGTGATTTTTGTATATACGGAAGCTTACAATTAGAACTTTTCACAATAAAATTCTATTGTAAAATAATTTAATTGACATTGGGAAATAGAACTAAAGAAAAATGATGAAAAAGGTCATTATATTTTTCTTGTTTAAAATCGTACTGTTCTTGACTCCAAAGCATGCTTATAACATTTGTTATTAAAATTAAGAATCAACTTATTGATTGTACATAAGTCAACGATCAAATGATGCAATTATAGGATCTACGAAAACTTATTATTTGAATCTTGCAAAGATCGGAATCTTTTTTAGGTGAAATCACATTGACTCAACTGTCTTATTTTGATCTCTAACAAATATTGATAGCTATTTACAAGAGGAAACCCCAAGAGTCAAAGGCATCTTATAGCTGTCTCAAAACCTCTTGGATAACCATTTGAATCAACGCCTCTTCTTTCTTACGAATTGCCAAATAAAATTGTAGTACGAGAAGTTTACTGGATCAAATTAAGATTTTGATGGCAATGATGAAAGTACGTGCCCATTAGCCACATATTGGATTCCCAATCTTTGCAGGCCCAACGTCCCACAAAGCTTCTTCCTATTCCTCATGGTCTTCTTCATCCTTATGTTGGAGCAAGTGCTCTTAAAATGAATGGCATAAATTCTATACTTATGAGGCTTTGTTTTGGCCTTATAAAATATTATAGCATGTTCTGGCCCTTTGTGTTCCTCATCTCAACCATGAGCTCCTCGAGACGCCAAGCAAAATTTGTCAACAAAATAGGAATAAAGATCCGACACTCCTGAATGGCGTGATAGAAGTTGCAAGTAAGATCATTACCTATCACACAATTATTGCATCTGCAAAAAGCTTATTATTCAAATCTTTCAAAGATAAGGTTTTATTGGAGAAAAATTAATTTGATATAATAGTTTTGGGAAATAGAGCTAAAGAACATTCATGAAGAAAAGTTAACATATTTTTCTTATTTTAAATCTTATTAACTCTAGACTCACTAGAAAGCATGTGCTGAATCTTTATTGAACTACCTAATTTTCTTTATTCATAAACACAATTTTTTATATGTAGGATAAAATTAGGACAATTCCTTTCACATGTAGGAAAAATTTAATTGCACTTGATTTTTATCTTGTCACTTGACTCAAACTAGATTTGTAACTTGAATTGCAAAGTAAAGAAAGGAATCTTTTTTCAATGAAATCACAATGACTCAATTGTCTCATTTTAATCGTGATCATTCATCGTGCTATAGTCCCGTGGGAGGTGAGGTGGTCTCAACCATTCGTTATAAGATTGTGTAGCTGCTTCAAAGCCACTTTGATAACCATTTGGACCAGTATCCCTTCTTTTGCCAAATAAAATTGGGAATGATGAAAGTCTATATCCATCAGCCACGTATTGGAATCCCAACCTTTGCGGGTCCAAACATCTCTCAAAGCTTCTGCCTAGCTCAAAGGTGGGTTCGTCGTCTTCCTCTTCCTTATGTTGGAGGATATACTTCTGAAAAGAATGGGATATTATTCAGCCCTTATAAGACTTCGAGCTTATAAAAATATCAGCAGTATCTTCCGTCCCTTTTTCCTCGCCCCGACCCTCGAGATACCAATATCAGCAAAATTTTCCAACGAAATTGAGATAAAGTTCCAACACTAAAACCTGATAGAAGTTGCAGGTAAGATCATTACCTATGAGAGAAGGATGATCATTCCTGAACACACACCTGCAATCTCCAGGCCAATGTCGATGTCGAGGTGAGCGCCTAGACATCAAGGACACGAAAAGTCAAGAATACTTAATATATTTTTCTTTTGTTCCCCAACAAAAACATAAACACTACAATTCAGCAAGAGAATAATAAAAATATAGTTAAATGAAATGATGTGAAAAAAAAAAAAAATCAAAGTTTTTCTTTTCTTTCCTTCTCTTTTTTTTACTTTTGTTCTTTTTCCCTAGCGCTAGGGGGCACCCGGCCTCCCCTGTGGCCAGTGGCTAGTTGCTGGAAAAATGAAGAAGAAGAAGGAAGGAGAGAAAAATAAAGAAAAATAAAAGACAAAAATCATAAAAAAAAATCAAAAAATCAAAAAATCATTTAAATATTATTAAAAATTATCCACATCACCGCCGATGGTAACAGTAAGTGAGTTGGCATCCACATCAATAATATCTTGTCAAAATTAGCCGAAAGGGCTAAGTTGGCAACAAAGTCAAAACATTTAGGACAAATGGGCATTAATTTAAAAGTTTTAGGACTCAATTGGTATCACTAAAAGATTTAAGACTGAATTGGCATCAACTCAAAATATTTATGACTGAATTGACACCATTCAAAACTAAATTGACACAAATTTAATAGGTTTAAGACTTTTTATATTTTTCCCTAATTTTTATGTGGATTTTAAAGGTCATGTCAAAAAAAAAAAAGTGGGCTTTTAAAGGTGATCGTCGATTAAATGATATCCTCCTAGACCCAATTTTTAGGCCCATGGATATCGCAAACTCCTCTCAAATCTGCATTGGGACACGAAATTTAATCGGATATACAATTCCGAAGCAACGGAAACGAAGATAAAATTGGACGGTGTGGACAAGACATTGAATTTCAAAGCTCGATTAGCTCGAGTAAGGTTCATCATATGCCGGATAGACTCTTAATTTCAACCTTTTCACTTAATTTAAATCTTATGACTAATACACTTTAAAAAAAATTATCCAAACACCCGAAATTTTCATTACATTGGACACATGAATTCAAAAATTATTTTTTATTACTTTTCAAAATTCAGATAGTACTTGAAATCTTGACGGATTTATTATTATTATCATTATTATTATCATCATTATTATTATTATTATCATCATTATTATCATCATTATCATTATTATTATCATCATTATCATTATCATTATTATTATTATTATCATCATTATCATTATTATCATTATCATTATTATCATCATCATCATCATCTTAATCATTATCATTATCATCATAATCATTATCATCATCATCATTATCATTATCATTATCATCATTATCATTATCATCATCATTATCATCATCATCATTATCATTATCATTATCATCATATCATCATTATCATTATTATTATCATCATCATTATCATTATTATCATTATCATTAATCATATTATTATCATTATTATCATCATTATCATTATCATTCATTATCATTATCATTATCATCATTATTATCATTATTATTATCATTATTATCATCATTATTCATCATTATCATCATTATTATTATTATTAACGCAGGTTCCTTATTTCCTTGATCAAACGAGACCCAGATCACCGACACCACCCCTGTTATTATCGTCAATCTTCTCGTTTGCTCAATCGCTTTGCTCATCACCACCCCCGTTATTATCGTCAATCTTCTCGTTTGCTCAACTGCTCTGCTCATCACCATCGGATCCAAGCACGCGACGAACATGCGATTTCGCTTTGGCCTTGTGCTACATCTAGCTTGGTGCGAAGAACTCTCTAGCTTCATGTTGTAATATATTTTTTTTTATATTGTAATATTAACATATTATATATATATCGGATCTAGCAATCAAATCAATGTGAAATCACTAGAGAAATAAACAATGAATAATAAAAGGCAACTGAGATTTACGTGATTCAATTATAGTATTGATATCTACTTTATAAAAAGAGCCAATAGCAATTAATTCACTATAATCGGATAATTAAAATTACAATCACTTATAAATTTAAGTGATTTTCATATCTAAATTAAATTTAAATGCAAAAATTACAAATAAGTAAACTCAAAACAGAAGCTTTAGGTACGGCCGAACCGAGAAGGCCGTTCACGTTCCCACGACTTCTTTTTCTTCTCTTGCTACAGGCTTTTGAAAGAAAAAACTTACGCTTTTATCTTGTTGCTCTGATTACCCCTTGGCCCCACAAAATAAAAATATATGTAGAGAATATATGCGAGCCAAGAAGCCATTCCCCTCAAAAAGAAATTCCTGTGCAGCAATGTCAAGAAAGGTCCAAGAAGTCCTTCCACTCAAAAAAATCCTAAGAGAATAGAAAATCAACTTCCACCGCCCCAAGAATCCAGATTTGCGCAGGATTAAAAGACCAGACTTTGTTTTTTGTTTTTTATAAAAAAATTCAAATCCTCCAGTCTAGTCGAATTTCATGCACGGCTCAAATTCGAGACATAGTTTAACACTTTATACTATAACTGGACTATTTCACAAGACTCTCGAGTGCAAATGTGTCGAACTAACGGAGAAAACTCCAAAGGTGTTGGAACGCAATGGGAACGAGAAGAACATGTGGAGACCCTAGCTTTGGTGATCGCTTATTTGCTAGGGTGCTGATTTCAATAGTTAAAAGCTGAAAGCTTATATCAATACCATGTACTAAGCAACCAAAATAAGAAAAAACCCTATTTTGTGTTTTGAACTCATACGGCAATAAATATCTCGCTGTCCTGAAAAACAAAGGAGAAAACAATCAGCATGTTAGGCTCCCTTCTTTTCATGGAAAATAATTTCTGGGAAAATGTTTTCCGCATTTTCTAGCGTTTGTTTCACGAAAAATGAATTCCTTAAGGAAAACGTTTTTTTCTAAAATGAAAAAAGTCTTCTAAATTAAGAAAAAATGTTTTCCACTTTTGAAATATGTAAAATATTTTCCTTACTTGATCTCTGTTATCTCACACCTCTACCAGTCCTCACTTCCTCCTCCCCTTTCTTCTTCTTCTTTTCTTTTTTTATTTGAATTATTTTTTAATTTTCTTTTTCTTTTTAAATCGAATTATTTTTCTTTTATTTTTTTATTTTTCTTTTCTTTGTTTCCCATCTTCTTCTTTCTTGGCTAGTCGTCGACCATCGTTAGGTGAACCTCGAGCTCGTTGATTTCAAACTCGCGCTCGTCGATCTGGCGAGCCTTGAGCTCAATGCTCACGCTTGCCAATTTGGTGAGTGGCGAGCCTCATGCTTGTCGGCGAGCTCGAGGCTCACCGGTGGCCGCTCGCGAGCCGTCGCCATGTCCGACAACCGGCCAAGAAAGAATGTGATGCAGTCTACATTGAAGACCGGCTCTCTCGACCAAGAAGATCGGCCCGCATTAAAGCTCGACGAAACCGAGAAGCCATAACGACATTTTGAGTCCATCCCGGAAGTTGGAAAGACACCTTGCCACGAAGACGTTATGCTTTTACTATTTATGCTAATTTTAATGTCCTTCTTTATTTCTCTTAGTTTTAATGTTCTGTCTTTATTTCTCCTAGTTTCAATGCTCCGTCTCTATTTCTTTGACGATATAAGCCCAATTTCTTGTAGAAGACGAATAGCTTTTGATGAATGAAAAACTTTGCTTGAAGCAAGTATCGTGAACCTTGTAGAGTTCAACCCTTGAAAACCTAGAAGAGTTTTCACTTCGTCCTTGAAGAGTCGAAGCTTTTGAAATCTGCATCCTTGAAGAGTTGCAGTCATCGATCTTGAAGAATCGGTGCCCCCTCAACTTCCTTGGAGGCCTAGAAGAGCAACCAACGGAGTTTCTATCTTTTCATATTCTGTTCGTTATTTCCAACCCAATTTCGACTATCCTACAGTGCTTATTTCAGAAAACCCAAAACAGAGAAATTGTAGATCCAGAAGTCTTTGTTCATTTGGCTTTGGAGTCAAGTCGATCCGATCTGTATCGACAAGGATACGACTGTTCTCCTGAGCTCGCGCGGTGCTGAAATTCCTGTTTGTCCTGTTTCCGTGTGCGAGTCACTCTCCCGATCCTATTGTTTGAGAAAGCCTACCTAGGCTTGCATCATTTGGTATCAGAGCTTTGGAGGAGAGGACAATGCCTCCAAGACAAGCTAGGCGTCGTGGCGGCAGAACCCTTCCCCTCAATGAATTGCACACACTCGCTGAGAATATGCAACGACAAATTGACGAATTGACGCAAGAAGTTCAGCGATTGAGGGCTGAAGCAAATAATTCTCCACCCCGTTCCAGGACTGAAGATTCCCATGGTGACTCTTCCTCTTCGGAGAGTGTTCAATCTATTCACGGTCGGAGGAATGTTCGACATCGTTTACAACATATTCGTGAGCCAGATTGGGAAAAGGAAATCAAGAAAGATGTTTCAGAATTTACAGGTAATGAGTCTCCTGATGAAATTGTTGATTGGCTAACACTTGTGAATGAGGTGTTTGAGCATCGAAATGTTCCGGAGAATCGTCGTGTTGGGATTATTGCTATGCGATTCCGAGGCAAGGCGATTGCTTGGTGGAGACGTGAAAAAAAAACTCGCCAAGCCGTTGGCAAAGCACAAGTCACTTCGTGGAGAAAGATGGAGGGCAAGATTCAAAAATATTTTATTCCCAAAGGATATAAGAGAGAGCTCTATCAACGGTACCAAAATCTAAAACAAGGTACGCGAACGGTGGACCAATACACCAATGAATTCAATGAGTTGGTGATTCGTAACAATATCCAGGACCCTGAGGATGTGCTTGTGAACAAATACTCGAACGGTCTTCAATTTTACATTCAAGACGCCTTGGAAGTCCTCGACATTTGGGACTTAGGAGATGCACACCAACGGGCACTCAAAATGGAGCGCTCTCATTCTCGGAGAAAGCAATCTGCTAGTAAGCCTTCTACTCAGCCCCATGTTTCGAAGGAACCTACTACATCCGAAATACGTTGCTATTCTTGTGGGGAGTTGGGTCATCGTGCTAGCAATTGTCAAATCAATAAGAATCGACCAGCCGGTAAAGCCTTTTTGGTGGATGATGATTCTGATGAGAATGCTGAGAATCCACTTGAAGAGGAGTTGAAAAATGATGAAAAAGCTGCGGATGATGAACAAATAGTGCATGCTGACACTGGAGAACTTCTTATGGTGAGGAAAATTTTTCCTACTCCTCGAGATGACATTGGAGATAGGTGGTTACGTACCAATATTTTCCATTCTGCTTGCACAATCATGGGAAAGGTATGTCAATTAATTATTGACTTTGGTTGTTGTGAGAATATAATTTCTGAAGTAGCGGCAAACAAGCTGAAGTTGGAATTAAAAGCGCACCCAACGCCTTATAAAATGTTGTGGTTGAAGATAGGTGCTGAGGTAACTGTTTCAAAACGATGCCTTGTTAATCTATCCATTGGTTCTGTTTATAGTGACAAAATATGGTGTGATGTTTTGCCGATGGATGCTAGTCACATTATTCTTGGTCGACCATGGCAATTCGATAAGAGGACTATGCATGATGGTTATCGAAATACATATTCTTTTGAATTTGGAGGCAAGAAGATTACATTGGCACCTAGTAGGGTGGGAGATTATTCTGATGATGATGGCAAGAATTCGAGGACGAATTCTTTTAAAGATGGGGAGGATGATGCAGCCTACATTGAAGACCGGCTCTCTCGACCAAGAAGATCGGCCCGCATTAAAGCTCGACGAAACCGAGAAGCCATAACGACATTTTGAGTCCATCCCGGAAGTTGGAAAGACACCTTGCCACGAAGACGTTATGCTTTTACTATTTCTGCTAATTTTAATGTCCTTCTTTATTTCTCTTAGTTTTAATGTTATGTCTTTATTTCTCCTAGTTTCAATGCTCCGTCTTTATTTCTTTGACGATATAAGCCCAATTTCTTGTAGAAGACGAATAGCTTTTGATGAATGAAAAACTTTGCTTGAAGCAAGTATCGTGAACCTTGTAGAGTTCAACCCTTGAAAACCTAGAAGAGTTTTCACTTCGTCCTTGAAGAGTCGGAGCTTTTGAAATCTGCATCCTTGAAGAGTTGCAGTCATCGATCTTGAAGAATCGGTGCCCCCTCAACTTCCTTGGAGGCCTAGAAGAGCAACCAACGGAGTTTCTATCTTTTCATATTCTGTTCGTTATTTCCAACCCAATTTCGACTATCCTACAGTGCTTATTTCAGAAAACCCAAAACAGAGAAATTGTAGATCCAGAAGTCTTTGTTAATTTGGCTTTGGAATCAAGTCGATCCGATCTGTATCGACAAAGATACGACTGTTCTCCTGAGCTCGCGCGGTGCTGAAATTTCTGTTTGTCCTGTTTCCGTGTGCGAGTCACTCTCCCGATCCTATTGTTTGAGAAAGCCTACCTAGGCTTGCATCAGAATGAGATGGAAAACAAAGAAAAAAAGAAAAGAAAAATTAAAAAAATTAATAATTGATTTTAAAAATTAAAAATTGATTTTTAAAAATATGAAAAATCCATTTTAAAAAATAAAATAAATGAAAAAGAGTATATGGAGGAAAATATTTTCCTTACCAAATAGCGAAAAATATTTTTCATTTCATTTTAAAGTTTTATCTTTAACATCGCCACGTTTTCCGCGAAACAAACAGAGCCTTAAAGTTGATTGCAAATTCTAACACGGAGTATTGATCAATGTAATTGTCGTTGTCGTGTTGGAATGCAAATTGAGTTTGTCTCGGTTAGTCGCGATCGAACAATCCACTTATGGTGGCTTGGTCAAACGAACTAACCTTAAATGATAATACTCTCCCCCTTTCATCCTAACTAAATGCCTATTTTGTTTTTTTATTAAAAAAAGTGGACTTAATTTGATACATGAAAAATAGTTTAAGACATTGACTAGTCATACTTTGAAGAGAAAAAGGCAACAGTAAAAAGAGTGCAACATCTTCATTAAAAGATAGTCTGATATAGCGGTCCTTTATCTTGCTAAAAGACTCTGATACTCGACACAGTCTTGCTGCTTACCTCTATATCAGGCTCATTGCTGAAGGAATCAGAGTTTTTAACAATGATGATCCATCTCTCATAGGTAAAGATGTTGATCATGAGATATGCAATGCCATTGATCACTACAAGATTCCATTCCTATTCTCTCTGAATATTATGCCTCCTCTCGTTGGTGCCTCGATGAGCTTGCTCAAATGATTGAATGCAAGAGGACAAAGACAAAAGATATTACCCATCTTCTATAAAATGAGGACCTGCCATGTGACGACCTAGACTCGGGGCGGTACGGAGGGATAGACTGAGATCGCCTTGGTAGTATGCGGGTGAGGCTAAGGACATGTTTCCTGTCCCACATCGCTTAGGGGGAGAGTCATGGGCTAGTTTATAAAGGCTTGAGTCCTTTTAATCTGTATAACGCATTTCAAAGCCGTGAGGACTCAGTATCCAAAGCAAACAATATTATATAGTGGGGCCTAAGTCGTTACATGGCATGTGCGAGACCTATTAGGTGTTTTTTGAGAAAAGGAGGAGGGATCCTTCAAAGGATGGATATCAAATTGATAGGCATTAAGGAGTACTTGTAAAAGAGGTCATCAAGGAGGTTGTGAGGTTGTTAAAGAATCCCCAAGAGGTTGTGAGGTTGTTAAAGAATCCCCAAACTCATGATCCCCCATCCTTCTCCATCGAATATTGTCTCAATCCTAGAGTTAGTAACAACTCATTTTTAGAAAATGTGATTCCTCTTTTACGATAGGATTTTCCTCAACGATCAAATGTGTCATCATTTACATTAAGGACTGTTGAGGAATTATTTTGGAGTTAAGAAACATGTTATGCATGTTATGATGTTGTTTAATATGTTTAATAAACATATATCTTTTGCGAGTAAGTTTATCCTTCGTTATTTGTCTATGCTTCTTTTTAGGGCAGCTTGTATCTTCTACTATATGTTGATAATATCCTAGTCATTAGTTATATTCCTCATTTATTACCATCTTTGATTGCTCGAATCCTGTAGGAATTTACTATGAAATTTTTGGACCACTTCACTAGTTCCTTATCATTGAAAATCATCACTATGATATGTTTTTATATCAAGCAAAGAATGTCGATGGCCTTTTGCACAAGTTCGAACTTGTTAAGGCTAAGCTTGTGTCTACTACCTTGGCCATGATGACTCCGTTGTTTGCTAAGGATGGTGAGCTTCTCTCTTTTTCGACATTTTATCAACTGATGGTTGGAGCCTACGATATATGTCCATGACTAGACCCAATATTGTTTTTGCTCTCAACTTGGTCAATCAATTCCTACATTAATCCATATTACCTCATCTCTAGGCCATCAAATGCATATACCAGTGTTTAACTAGCACTGCTCTCACTTATTGCTCATTGACCAGTGTCATCCCACTTCATTGACTATGCAAATGTAGATTGGGTTGGGTGCTTTGATGCTCAATGGCCTACCTTGGATTTTTGTCTTTCTCTAGGTGTCGATATTATTTCCTTGTGCCAAAAAGCAACCCACTGTAGCCTATTTTAGTGCAAAGGATGAATATCGTGCTGTCACTCACTATGTTGCTAAGATAATTTGGATTTGTCATTTACTCCGTGAGCTAGGGCCCCCTTTTTAATCCTCACACTATTTATTGTGTGATAATATTTATGCTACCTATCTTGCTCTCAACCCCGTGTTTAGTGCTTACACCAAACACATCGAGTTGGATTTTTCACTTTGTTCAAGAGCAAGTTACTTCTAGCAATCTATGTATTTGCTTCTTCACCAAGGGACTACATAGTCTCCATTATAGGTCATTGATATACAATCTCTCTATTGTTACACCAACTTCGAATTGAGGTATTACTATATAATTTATATGTATTATGAGGTCTTTCTATAATTACATTTCTAGCTATATCCCAATTGTTATTAATCACATTTATAATCATGCAATCCTAATTGGGGTTAGAGCCAGTTATTTTCTCTCTATCTCTAAATATTAAAAATAGGTATGCTCACTTTGCGGCAAATGGTCGGAGATGCGAGAGAGACGATGGGGAATGAGAAATGATTTGAAGACAGTGAAGAATATAGAGTAGAAGAGAGAGAGAGAGAGAGAGAGAGAGAGAGAGAGAGAGAGAGAGGAGTGACAAACAGAAAGTTCTTATTTATTAAACTTTTGAAGGATTTGATCTAGTTTCTTTCAATCTTATTTACTATTAGACACCATAAAATCTCTTGAAATGCGCAAATATGACATGTACCATCCCTTCTATAGATATTAAGAACGTTTCTTTTTTCCTCATCTTTAGAAATATGGACAGAAATGAAATGTACCTTTTTAGTTTAGAATAAACAAACCCCGAGGCACTTATGTTGTGTCAAACTATGAATTCAGAATCCAATTAGAGTGGAGTCAATAAACCTTGTAGAAATTCAGGATCTTGGCCGCATTCAATGTTGGGCTAGGTGCACTCTCATGTAGAGGCAATCTAATGAAATACAAGCTCAAAGACTTAATTCATATGATAATCCGTATATAGAAATAATTGGAGGCTTTATTTGGCCTCAATAAATAGGGTTTCGCTCTATTATTATGCGGTAGTAACGTAAGGCTAAAGCAAGAGAGAAAGAGAGCAGAAAATCTAAAAAGAGGGTGCTATAAGGTTTTCATCAAGTTGACGATTAGAGGTCGCTTTGTGCTCCCTCATCAGGTTTTTTCGGGAGTTGAACCGAACCTACATTTTAGTGAAATTTATCATTAATCTCTTATGAAGGTCATGTGTATTGCAAAGAATGGTGTTCTTGATATTATTGTTGCTATGTACCTCGGTTATTAGCTAGAGAAGAATTTTGTTCACCCAATTTTGTTGATAGTGAAGATTTTGAATGAACTCTAATCCCATAAATTTTGATCTCCTCACATCAAGACAGTTTTCCACATAAAATTGCCATGTATTTGTGTCCTTAGTATTTACAATGCTCTACTACAATGTTTCATATTAGTTTTTCGATAATAGGGAAGATTGTTTTGGGCCATTGTGCGAATATGATATTATTGGGCTTGTCATTATTCTCCCAACATCCAAGTCATAGAAAATCTTCATCACTTTCACCTTTCTAGACATCGAAAGCTAAAGGATTACCTGGCTAGTTTGTCACCTCCCAAATATTAAACTTTGGTTTGATATTTGATTATCAACACCACCAAATTTCGGTTGCAGTGGCTTTAACTATTTTCATCTCTCCAAAGTTCTCCATATACAAAGTCCAAAGAATAAAGGGATTTTGCAATTTTGACACTTGAGATATCGAAGCTCTGTTAGATTCAACAACTTAGGAAAAAGCCTCCATATCGCTTTTTACCGATCTAACTATTTACCCTTCCAAATATCAAGATTCCGTTGGACTCAAGCTACACATCCCATTGATGTCACCTCTTTGAAAATCTGAACTTTTCCATGTTCATATAGAAGACCAACTCGAATCTCAATCGCCTTCAAGTTAACTTTCCAAGTGGTATAGCTCTGTCCGATTTGCATACAAATTATCAAAGCTCGGTCAGATTTATGTACAGATGATTGACAATCTTCACAAGGGCAAAGCTTTATCAACTTCATAAGCACAAAGTACCTGTGAAGGAAAGCAATTCTTCAAATCATATAATAAAACCTCTTTTACAGCGGCACAACACACGCACACGCACATTGGGGATCTGTGATTATCACAACATTCTTGGTGAAGGACGAACTTTAAGCAACACATTTTTGTCACTCATCAGAATTATGGGATTCTTGGATGTTGACGATCCGTGCACAAGTCGGGCAGGTCGCACCCCGTGAAATCCTAAGTGTCTCAATGGTCTTATAATTGCGATGCAAGATAAGTTAATAATGAAAAGCTAGCAAAAGTAAGATAATAGTACATGGGTTGAAGAAACAGGTTTTGTCTCTTTAGATTAGACTATATAATGAAATTTCCCACATGAAAGTAGTGTGGGAAGAGTACAAACAAGTACTAGTGGAGAACGGATGAAAAACTTTGGTTTTATTCAACCATCATTTGGGTGAAAGATTCCCTTTCTTAGAATACTCTCACAATAGCTTTCAACCGACCACTAGTTGTTTTTTGATTATTACTTTCTAATACTTCTATTCATTGGCATGTGGTTGGGTAATGAATAATTACATTACAAATCAATCCTTATAAAGTGGCTGAGTATGCATCTGATAAGATTACATGGAAATTAACGGAGAGTAAATTTGTGTACAAGTTTGGAATTTTTCATGGTATTGACCCATTTTCTTTAAGAATATGCACTTTCTTTTCTTTTCTTTTTCTTTTTCTTTTGCTTATGGGCCAACCAATTTTTTTTTTTTTGAACGGATTATGGGCCAACCATTTGACTAAGTCAAAATATTACACAAAATGCATAGAGAGAACTGAAATTCTTCTCCCCAAAAGGAAGATGAAAAGTTGGAACATCTTATATTGCAATGAATATGTCCTCATTTCGTAAGAAGATGCACTCTGACCTCCCTCTATTTGATGGACCATACTTTATTACGGACCAATGAATACGGATTGATGCAGCCATTTGTAGTTCAACTACCGTCATTAGCACGGACACCATGTTTGAATACGAAAGCAGAATTCCATGGCTTGACGTTTTTGAAGCACCCGGGAGATTGCCTTCTGAATCCAGATAAAATTAGCTTAAATTCTCCCTAGTCCCTATTAACATGACGTATCAGATAAAGGGAAAAGACTAATAGTAGAGGAGAGGACACAAACAGAGCCCCGCTCATTGTGCTCATGGTAAGACTCGCACTGTGAGTAGCAATCAAGACCGATTCATCACGTAACAAGGCATATGGTATCTAGATAGTAGTACAGACTTCCCAGTCGATATCCGGCTCTCTTCTTCTTCTTCTTTTTAAATCCTTCTATCGGCTTTTGTGCGGGGGTTTAAAGGTGATTATTGGTTGGCCGAGACCCTCCTAGGCCCAGTTATCAAGCCCGTGGATATCGCAAACTCCATTCAAATCTGCAGTGGTCAACGAAATCTAAGCGGATGTACAGTTCCGAAGCAACGGGCACGAAGATAAAATCGGATGATTTGTACAAGACATCTAATTTCAAAGTTCGATCAGCTCGAGTAAGTTTCGTCGTGTGTCTGGCTAGATTTTTAATTTTCATCTTTTTACTTAATTTAAATTTTCTGACAAATATGTTTCGAATTTTTTTATTATCTGAAACATCCGAAATAATCATGACATTCAACAGGTGAATTCAAATATTATTTTTCTTCATACTTTTCAAAATTCAGATAATATTATAAATCTTGACGGAATTCTAAATAAAGAGTTCAGAATTATTGTCGGGTGAGGGTCCTTTGTCCCGTGCTGCAGTTCCTCCGGTGTATCTGCTCTAAATTTTACTTTGAAGTTTTCCGAACATGATCCCTTCGAGGAAGTTTACAAATCTCTTTTTTCAGTCCAATCTGCACCATTTTTTCAAGCCGTGGTGCTTCCGCATTCTTTCCAAAATCTATCAATTACTTACCGGGCAAATCCGAATTGACTGAAAAAATTCCGAATTGACTCTGAGTCCAAATCTACTCACAAGTCAAAAACGCTATTACGTGTTTTGAACTCATACGGCAATGAATATCTCGCTGTCCTGAAAAACAAAGGAGAAAACAGTCAGCATCTTAGAGTCAATTAATTGCAAAGTCTAATACGGAGTATTGATTGATGTAAGTGTCGTTGTCGTGTGGGAATGCAAAGGGAGTTTGTCTCGGTTAGTCGCGAGCGAACAATCCACTGATGGTGGCCTGGTCGAACGAACTGACCTTAATTTATGATACTCTCCCCCTTTCATCCTAACTAAATGCCTCTTTCACGTTTTATTAAAAAATGGACTTAATTTGATACAAGGAAAATAGTTTAAGACGTTAATTAATCATACTTCGAAGAGAAAAAGACAACAGTAAAAAGAGTGCATTGTCTTCATTAAAAGATAGTCCGATATTGGATGGAGGTCCTTTATCTTTCTAAAAGACTTTGGACTTGATTGACTTCTTTTTAAATCAAAATTGCATGTCACGCGACATTTCTTTTAATGGAAATTGTGCATTGAGTTCCTCTCATTTCTATCTCTCCTTTTTTTTCCCTATACTCGAAATTGTCCTCAGTTCAAGAATGAATGAACAATGCCATTGCCAATAATATTGTCTTGAAATGGCATCACATGCATGAACATTGCCATTTAATCATGTGTCAAGATAAGGAGGTGGGAATAATTATCCAAAACGTCATAAATTTATTGTACGGATATAAATTTAGTTATAAATATTTTAATCTTGTCAATTTAGGCCAAGTCAATTTGTAGCTTTTCATGTCACAAATGATATATCCAAATTTGAGCCAATTCCATTCCGCAAAATCTCAGCTCTCTTTGGTTTTCTTCTCCACTGTTCTCAGTGCACTCTCTCTCCTCTTCACTTCGAAAAAATATTGGGTGGTCCGGGACCACCACGTCAGCGTGGTCCCGGACCACTCACACGGCGCCACGTGTATGGGGAAGCCGGAAAAGGACGAAAATCGGGGCCCACTTTTCTGAAGCTCTCTTCTCTTTCTCTCTGTTGTCCCCCTCCCCTCCTATGTGGCGCCATATGAGTGGTCCGGGACCACGCTGACGTGGCGGTCCCGGACCACCCAATATTTTCTCCTTCACTTCGGGCACGCACGCTTGCACGAAGCACTTTCTTCTTTTTTTTTTGACTTTTGCCCTTTCCTTTTCTGTGCTAGTTGGGCCCCACGTGAAGGGGGACTCAGTCAACAAACTCCTAGGAACAAAGCAGGAGCCATGCTTTTTCCTCATATAATGTTTATCCGCTCAAGACTTTGACCGATAAATGCTCTGCGTGTGGATCAGATCTGCGTTCGCATGTTAAATTAACATTGCTAACGAAGAAATCGCGTTTTCCATGAACGGAGACTTCTCTAGCTTGTCCAAGGATTTTCTTTGATACTTTTTCATTCAAATTCAACTCGGACTCATCATCTTTTTCTTATAGGCTTTTTCTGACGAGTAATTTTCTTAGCTTCCACGACCGTGAGTCTTCATTTCTTCATGGCTAGTTTTCAGAATTTGTTGAAAATGGATCGCAATTTCCTACAATAATATACACAATGACTCGAATCTTGAAAGGATCAAGTCTTGGATAAGAGAGAGCATTGAAAGAATACTTACTTAGATCCCAAAAGAGAAAAAGGGAAGCCACGGACAATGAAGAAAATGATTGTCCTGGCAATTGTTCTACCACTAGCCCCTCTATCTGTGTACGCTCACAGATTGCTACAAAAGAAAAGAAGTGCAGTCCATCATGTGTACCTGTCCTTTTATGCTGGAGAAAGCTCATATTGCATGTCAGAGTTCATGTTTGTGTTACTAGTATTAGGCATCACTACTGATGATCAATCAAATCAAAGCATTGGCTTTTGGCTCTGGCGAACATGGATAGTTTCAATTAGTTCTTGGTCTAGATCTAAGCTATGGTTTACTATGGCGATGAAATTTCTGCCTTCTGTGCATATTTCAATAGACTGCTATGTTAGAAAACCATGCAGCTGGACTGAGGGTCACACAATGATATGAAGCTTCACTAGGGCATGAAAACATACTTACCGATTTCCTTCCGTGGCATCCCATTCAACACGATATGAATGTTAGATTATACAAATGATACTTTAATGCGGAAATTCAAAAGAAAACAGTAATCTTTTTCTTTTTCTTTTTGTAACCCGAGAACTCTCGTACAGCCGGTAGCCGGTGAGGTAAACCCGAGGTGATGCTAGCAAAGGACCCACCACCCCGATGTCACGCTTAAGATCTCGTGCGGCCAGCGGGATTCGAACTCCTCCCCTCTTTGCAAAGGGTCATGGGAGCCTTATCCAACTGGGTCACCGCAGGCGATGGTAGAAAACAGTAATCTTTGATCTTCATGATTTTCACAAATAGATGAAGACGTACCTTTATCCAGAGCTTATCATAGAACTCAAACTAAATGAAAAAATTCGATTTCTTTCCGTTAACCCACTATTCCTTACCATATTCAATCGATGAAGGAGAGAATACCAAATTCTTTTCAGTTATTGTTGTTCTTATGGGTGGAGAGAGGACCGGACTCTATTTGTACGTTCTTCCAATATGTGCCTTCCATCAAAGCGCATTTTCAACTTTCATAAAAAACATACCTTTTTGTTTTATTAGAGTGGCAACTTCTCATAACCAATATATTATTTATTTTATAGCATTTCAACTATTATTAAACCATATAATAAATCGTATCATGTGGGCCACAATAATTCTTACATTCTTCCACTTGGCCCATATGATCTTCCTTTCATGATTTAATAAAAACTGTAATGTGCACAATAACATTATGCTATAAATTTTTCATTAAATTGGCAATCACATAATAATCACAATTAAGTAAAGAAAACTAATGCGAGTCATAGCGGTTGTATGTCATTAATCGACATAGTCCCTTCTATGCACTACAACTATAGCACTTTACTTAACATGATCCATAAACGAGAAGTACAGTAATAGTCCAACTATAATGTATTTTTAGAAACTATCCTGTTTAACATTCATCTATTTTTCATAATATATACTAAATAGAAAACAGGAAATATCATAAACACGTAAATGAGCTCAAATTGTCAAATACATAAACTTAATACAATCATAATACAAACATTAATGACGTCCAATAATGCCCATCTTTTCAACTTGCTCATTAAATGTTTTGGGCAGCAGTCCTTTTGTTAAGGGATCTGCTATCATAAGATTTGTGCTAATGTGCTCAATTAACACTCTTCATTTATGAACTTCTTCTTTAACAGACAAGTATTTGATATCCATATGCTTAGCACCCTTAGAATACTTATCGTTCTTAGAGAAGAAAACTACTATAGAGTTATCATAATAAATTTTCAGCGGCTTAGCAATACTGTCAACAATCACAAGCCTTGAAATAAAATTCCGCAGCCATAATTCATGAATAGTGGCATCAAAGCATGCCACAAATTCAGCTTCCACAGTGGATGCAGCAATAACGACTACTTCGCACTCTTCCATGAAATTGCCCCTCCAGCCAGAAGAAATAAGTAACCAAATGTTGATTTTCTTGTATCAGCACATCCGGCTAAGTCTGAATCTGAATATCCAATCACCTCGAAATGATTGGATCTTTTATAAGTGAGCATATGGTTCTTCGTTCCTCGCAAGTATCTAAGAACTTTCTTTGCAGCTTTCAATGATTCATTCCAGGATTACTTTGATACCTGCCCATTATTCTGACAACAAAACTGATGTATGGTCTTGTGCAAGTTTGTGCATACATTAAGCTCCCCACAACAGATGCATAAGAAATATTTTTCATTCGTCTCGTTCCAATTCACTTTTCGGATATTGCATAAAGCTAAATTTATCGCATTTCTGAATTTGAACTATTCCTACGAACATTTACTCATATTAAATCTCTCTAAAATTTTCTCTATGTAGGCTTTTTGAGACAATCCTAATAATCATTGTGATCTATCACATAATATTTCTATTCCTATCACATACGTTGCCTCTCCCATATCCTTCATTTCAAAATTCTTAGAGAGAAACTTCTTGGTTTCATATAACAAATCAAGATCATTAGCAGTAAGCAAAATATCATAAATATACAGAACTAGAAAAATAAACTTGCTCCTACTAATCTTCATATATATATATATACACCGATAAACGGTATTTTCCTTAAATCCAAATGAAGTTATGGTATCGTTAAACTTAAGATATCATTGTCGGGAAGCTTGTTTAAGTCAATATATTGACTTCTTTAATTTATATACAATGTGTTAATTTCCTTTAACTGAAAAGCTTTCGGGTTGGTCCATATAAACCTCTTATTCTAAAATTCCATTAAGAAATGTGGTTTTTACATCCATTTTGTGTAACTCCAAGTCATAACGAGCCACCAAAGCCATAATGATTCTAAGTGAGTCATTTTTAGAGACTGGTGAAAAAATCTCTTTATAGTCAATGCCTTCTTTTTGTGTAAAAGCCTTTGTAACAAGTCTGGCTTTATGTCGTTCAATATTGCATTTTGAGTTGTGCTTGCTCTTAAAGACCCATTTACACCCGACCTTCTTACATCCTTTAGACAATTCGACAATATTCCAAACTTGATTTTGATGTATGGATTTTAACTCTTTTTCCATGGCATTAAACCATTCATTATAATTTTCACATTCCATGGCTTGGGAAAATGAACCTGAATCATTTTCAATTCCTAAGTCAATTTCTGACTCTTGTAGATAAACCATATAGTCATCAGAAATAGCTAACCTTCTTTCTCTTTGCGATCTTCTTAATACTATTTCTTATGACTCATCTATTGGAGGTTCAATATTGACATCTCTATTATGGAGTGTTTGTTCATTAGTTTGTTGTTCTCGTTTGTTGTTAGGTTGTACTATAATATCAGGAACAATAACTTTAGAAGCTTTGAGTATATAAGGGCGCGTTTGTTTGTGTTTCTATTTAAAAATTGTTCCAGGGAACAGAAATAGAAAAAATATTTCTGTTCCAGGGAACAATTTTTGAACAAAAATACGCGTTTGGTAAACTTGTTCCGGGAATAAAAAATAAACAGAAACATGTTTGGTAAATTTGGATAATTTTTTTATTTCTTTTATTTTTTCTATTTTTTTCTTTTTTTTTTTTTTTTTTTTTTTTTTCTTTTTTTCTTTTTTTTCTTCTTTTGGCCGGTCGCCGCCAAGGCCTTGGCCGGCGGACCGGCGCGGGCCGAGCTCGCCAGCCGGCGGGCGGCGCGGCTCGCCGGCCACCGCCAGCGAGGCCGAGGCTCGCCGGCTGGCGAGCTCGGCCTCGCCGGCTCGGGCGAGCTCGAGGCAGGATCTCGGGCGAGATCGAGCTCGCCCAGGCCGGCGCGAGGTCGGCCTCGCCTTGATCCGGCGAGGCCGGCCGCCCCGGCGGCGGCGCGGCCTCGCCGGGCCACCGCTGGGCGAGGCCTCGCCGGCCACCGCCCGGGCGAGGCCGAGGCTCGCCGCTGGCCGGGCGAGCTCGGCCTCGCCGGATCCGGGCGAGATCGAGCTCGCCCAGCCGGCGCGAGGTCGGCTCGCCATGGCTGGGCGAGCTCGAGCTCGCCCGAGCCATGGCGAGGCCGACCGCGCCAGCCTACGGCGAGCCTCGGCCTCGCTGGGACGGCGAGCGTCGGCCTCGCCGGGGCCGCGAGCTCGCCGTGGCGGGCGAGGCCGCCGCCCTCGTCGGCCGGCCGCCGGCCATGGCCGAGGCCGGCGACCGGCCAAAAGAAAGAAGAAAAAAAAGAAAAAAAAAAAAAAACGAAGTGTTTCGATTTGTGTTTCGAAAAACGAAAACAAGTTTTTGTGTTTCTTGTTTTCGTTTCTTTTTTGTTCAGGGAACAAAAAGAAAAAAAAGGAACAGAAACGCACACAAACGCGTTTTGTTCCTTTTTTGTAAAAGGGGGAACAAAAAAACAGAAATTTTTGTTCCTGGGAACAGAAACAAATTTAAACATGCAGGCCTAAACTTCTACAATTACTTCTTGAATGCAAGCATCACGCACTCTTTCACTCCCACTAATGTCACCATTCTCAATGAACCTAGCATTTCTAGATTCAATAATTCTTGTACTATGATTAGGACAATAAAATTTATACCCTTTGGATTTCTCTGCATAACCAATGAAATAACCACTGGTCGTTCTTGAATCCAATTTCTTTTCATATGGATTGTAAATTCTTACTTCTGTTGGACAACCCCAAACATGCAGATGTCGTAAACTAGGTTTCCTTCCCGTCCACAGTTCAAAAGGAGTTTTTGGAACTGCCTTACTAGGAACCCTGTTTAATAAATACATAGAAGTCTTTAAAGCATACATCCACAAAGACAATGGTAAAGATGAATTATTCATCATACTCCTAACAATTTCCATTAAAGTACAATTACGCCTTTCTTCTACACCATTTTGTTGTGGTGTACTTGGCATTGTGTATTAAGTACAAATGCCATGTCTTTCAAGGAATTTAGCAAATGGACCTAAACATTGTCCCAATTCATCATACTTTCCATAATATTCATCATCTCTATTCAATCTCACTATTTTCACCTTTCTATCTAATTGTCTCTCAACCTCTTTAATATAAACTTTAAGTGCATTCACTAATTGAGACTTATCATGCAATAGATAAATGTATCCATAACGTGAAAAATCATCAATAAATGTGATGAAATAGTTTTCATTACCAAAAGATGGAACATCGAAGGGAACACATATGTCAGTATATATAATTTCAAGAAACTCTATGCTTCTTGTGGCACCTTTCTTAGTGTGCTTTGAACGTGCGGATCCCTCAAGTGTCATAACTTAATAAAGGTACACTTAAGTGCCAAAATCAGAGTAAAAGGGATCACTTGAATGCCAATCCAGCCAAAATCCGGACAAAATGCTAACGTGACATCTTTCTGTCGAACCAAGCCCAAAACGACGCCATTTTGCACGCTGACGTAGCCAAATAATGCAAAAACGACGTCGTTTTTGGTTGATGTGGTAAAAAAAATTTAAAAAAATTAATTTAATTTAATTTAAAAATAAATTTAGTTAAAATATTAAATAATAATTTAAAAATTAAATTTAGTTAAAATATTAAAAATTTAATAACTTAAAAAATTATAAAAAAAAAGGAAAGCGGGGGAGGTGGCCGAGGATCGCCCCGCCCGCCACCGCTACGGCCTTGCCACCGTCGGGAAGGGCCGGCGATGGCGGGGGGAGGGTCGGCCGGGGTCACCGGCCCCGGCCAAGGGGGGCGACCCCGGGGTTGACCGGCGGCGAGGGCCCACCGGCCACAGATCTAGGGAGGGTCGTAGCCCTTGCCCAGATCCGGCGAGCGGTGGCCCTTGGCCTAACCGGGCGAGGGCCACCGACCTCGCCCGCATCGGGCGAGGGCTCGCGACCCTAGCCGATCCTCCCCGCCATCGCTGGCCCTTCCCGACGGCGGCGGCTGAGTGCGATCCCTCAGCCGCCTCCCCCACTTTTTTAATTATTAATTTTTTAATATTTTACTAAATTTAATTTAAAATTAAATTAAATTATTTTTTTTTACCACGTCAGCCCAAAATGACGCCGTTTTTGCATTATTTGGCCACGCGCATGCAAACGGCGTCATTTTGGGCGCGTTTCGCCGGAAAAATGCCACGTTGGCGTTTTGGCCGGAGTAGCACTCAAGTGATCCGTTTTTCTTCAAATATGGCACTTAAGTGTACATTTCGTAAGTTATGGCACTTAAGTGTCATTTTGAGCAAAGTTATGGCACTTGAAGCGTTCTTTTGCCGTGTGCTTTGTTTGTTTACATTTAATACAATCAATATACACTCCAAGATCAGTAAAATCCAAATTTGGAAGAATTCTATTCTTCACTAATCTTTGCATTCTTTCCTTGGATATATGACCCAAACGTTTATGCCACAAGTAAGCAGAATTCTCATTCACCAAACTTCGTTTAGTGCCAACATTATGATGCAAGGTTATTAATGTCTCAACAAAAGTATTATTAAGTATAAATTTGTAAAAATCTTCACATAAAGTTTAAGTTCCAATAAGAGTATCACTCTTAAATAAACTAAAAGATTCAGAACCAAACTTACAATAAAATCCCACCACATCAAGTCTTAGCAAAGAAACTAAATTGCGAGAAAATGTAGGTACATAAAAGGTTCGAAACAAATCCAAATAATGCCCAGTATGTAAGATTAAACGATAAGTGCAAATGCCTTCAACTAGAGCTTTGTTTATGTTCCCCGTAATCACATAACTTTCATTTGACTTTATAGTTTGGATCATAAGAAATCCCTGTATCGTATTTGACACATGAGTGGTGGCACTAGAATCAATCCATCAAGTATTATGAGGAATTTGTAAAATTTGATTCAAAACATACTAAAACACAAGACTTACATTTCTTTTCGAACCAAGCCTTACGTTTCAGACAATCTTTCTTCAAGTGTCCACTTTTGTTGCAAAAATGACACTTAATAAGATTGTGTTCTTTCTTGTAGATTTGAGAAGCCTTTGAAGAGTCTTTCAGGACATGTAATCCTTTCTTCTTGCTCCTTCCACATTTTCTTTTGAAATTCCTTTGAGCTTCTTGATGACTTAAGAGATGAACAGAATGAACATTTTGATTATTTATCTTTATTTCCTCTTGAACTAGCATACTGGTCAATTCATTCACATTCCACTTATCCTTTATAGTGTTATAATTCATTTGAAATGGCCCATATTGCTCATGAGGCAAGAAATTAAGTATAACATGTACTAAAAAGTACTCATCAATGTTTATTCCTAAAGTCC